>JAHLJT010004567.1:173730230-173906314 GCA_031308135.1 Acheta domesticus
ATAGCTTTGTGTTCTGCTCGTCTAACTCTCGATTGCCCCTGGCAGTAAGGACTGCCCGGACGTATTGAATTGAATTGAATTACCTTATTTTACGTGGCGAGACTCAGGCCATGAGGCCTGCTCTTCCATCTGACCACGCAAATTTTGTTACACTCCTTTCACCAGCTATCGGAAAGAAGGTATTACTGAGGCGACGAAACCGGCGATTTGAATTTAGCTCAGAGGCGTCATTTAGGCTTGAGGATCTTTTACATGCAAGTAAATCTACGAAGATGGGACAGTCGGCTTTACTTCCCCTCCGAAGGAAGGCGTACGAAGGACGTACAGCAGTTTATTATTTTATACAATGTTGCCGTGGACATTTATTGCAGTGAGTGGCGTCTGACTTTGTTCTAGTTCAGGGTGGTTCTGGTAGATGTACTCCTCCGTACGCTGTACGGTGGGATTGACATTTCTTTGTATCTGACTTCATTCGAGTTCAAGGTGGTACGCTGTGCGGTGGAATTAACATTTCTTTGTATGCCTTTGTCGGTTGTTAAGCACCTACGCCGGGCGGGACAAAGTGCATTCACGCGATTCTGCTACTTTCAACAGCCAGAGAATGCAAATTCAACCTGAACGAAATGCCCTGAGGAAATTTGGAAGCGAATATTAACTGATGAAATGCGAAATATTAAAGAAAATGATGCATTTATTTTAACAAGGGCAATTAAATGGAACTGGAACGGTATCGTTTACGGGCCATATTTTGAATTAAAAACCTAAAATTAATTGTGTCACTCAGTTCTTTTGAACGTATTGAACACTTAAAAGGATTTATTGCATTATACGAAATAAAGCTGCATTAATACAGACGTATCTTGCATTTTAAGGAGCAAAAAAAGACTGCTAAAATTTGGGGCTTCATTTATTATTTTATTTCCATCTCTTATTGTGCATGACAGTATCTTTCCACACCTACAAACGTCGCCCCGGTCGCATTCTGCAAATTTCCACTCCAGCGGTATTCATCGTGGACTCCCCAGGAATGAGGAATCTCGTTTATAGTGTTCGTCGCGCGCCGGTGTCGCCTGCTTCATTTGCCAGGGGCGCGCCGCGGCGAGTCGGGTCGTCGCGACGAATCGTCGTCACCCTCCTCTTTGCCGTCGTGGCTCCGCATCTCTCCTTCCGCTCTCACGTTGATTTTTACGTGGTAACGTCGGACAACGCTCGCTGAGCTTCAAGTTAAACTCGCAAGACTTTTCCCATACTGCAACGTTGGTGGCGTTCATGTGTAAATATAATTCTGTGAATACGATATTAGTTAGATTTATTCAATAATATAATAATTATGTAATATATTCATATATGCAGATCAGTGGTGATGGGCAGCTCTAGTCGAACGAATGCGAATGAAAGGGATGTGGCGTTACGAAAATTTAACGCACATTCTGTCGCCACACTTCGGAACTTTCATTTCGACCTAAACGTTTAGCAAAAATTCTTTCTCGACTCCACACGACTTGGTCACTGACGGTCTGGAAGAAGCTGCTATTTCGAAACTCCGACATACCGTAGTGGGAGAATAAGAAAAAGAGAGGTACGATGAGAACAAGAGATGCGTAGGCATTGTTAATATGGATGTTTTAATACGATTGTTTGCTACTGTCCCTGGTGGAAAATTGTTTGCTACTGTCCTTGGCGTGTTCCCAGGTGGCTGTGTCAGACGTACGTGCATTTGCAATAACGTCGGTCCACTGTGCGTCGCCGTATATGCGCCGCTGCTTCTTTGCGGATGTGGCGTGCCACGGCGTCGCGGTCCGCTCCGCCTCCACATAGCTCCCCCCCACCTCCACGCTCCCAATCCCATCCCCAACCCCCCCTCCTCCATCTCCGACGTCGCTTTTGTCGCGGCGTAATGGAGTTCCCCGAACTTCGCCTTTGGGTGGAAACCTGCGCGGTGCAGCGTCTTCATTACAGATCGGAAAGCTATTCGGGGGGAAATTGTCGGATTGTGGGAAATAAAGTTGCGAAAAGTTGAAGTTGCGGTTGTAAGCCGTGTTGGATGTATCGTTTGTTTTTTTTTTCGCGAAATGTGTACATGGTCGTGCGAACTCTGAAATTGTTGTGGACGAGAAAATGAGGGTTCTCGTGAAATTACGAAATTGTTGGTGGATTCGGTGCAAATCACATATTGCTGTTTTCTGTGTGAACATTCTTTCCTTTGTATTGCTTCCGTTTGGAGTTGGGATGAGCGGTGGGGACTGCTTAAAAAGTGGAGATATTTGCTGGGATAGCAAAATTATTCCCAAGAGGAATGCCATTTTTGTAAAAATTTTATTTTAAGTCCGTTTTAGAGTTCCATCAAATTAAAAATAACGTCGGTACGAGCACAACGGGTTCTGAGTAGCATTCTCTGCTCGTGCAGTCCTGTGCAGTCCTGCGTATCCTCTTGCTTCAATACCAGTCCTCGACAGAAGCGTGTGTTGCTGCAAAAGCGCTCTATGACCGTTGGCAACAAATACTGGCTGGCGCCCGACACGGACCGGCGCGCGTATATGGAGTGTGCCCGGGCAAACTTCCGGCGATCCAATGCCGACTGCGGCAAAGGCCACGAACCGCTCTTCGCCGTGCCCGTCCACGCCCGGCGTCACCCGTCCTTCCATTGCCTGCCTTTTCCTCGGTTCTCTCTACTCACCCGCTTCAAGTCCCCTTCCATCCATTCATCCCTCCCTCCCTCCATGACCCGCCCTCTCCCCCAATCCCTTCCGGCTGCCGTTAGTCCCTATTCTTACACCAAATTCCTTCTGGCTGCACATCTTCCTTCCTTCACTCTCTCCTTCCTTCTCTCTCTCTCGCTCCTTCCTCTCCCTCCTTTCCTATCTCTCCCTTTCCCACTCTCCCTCCTTCCCCCTCTCTCTCCTTCCCTCTCTCCCTCCTTCCTTCTCTCCATCCTTCCTTCTCTCCATCCTTCCTTCTCGTCCTCCTTCCCTCTCTCCCTCCTTCCCTCCTTCCTTCTCGTCCTCCTTCCCTCTCTCCCTCCTTCCTTCTCTCCCTCCTTCCTTCTCTCCCTCCTTCCCTCTCGTCCTCCTCTTTCTCCCTCCTTCCCTCTCTCCCTCCCCTCTCAAACAAACACCTTTTCTTATTTTCGCGTCCTTCTCTAACTCTCCATTCCTCTCTACCTCTGCTCCCTTTCTCCTGCCTCCCTCCCTGCCCTCCACCCCATCTTCGCACTGCCTTTCCACCTCCCCGCCCCACCTCGCCCCCCCCCCCCGAATCGCGCGTTCCGGTCCGCCCGGCGCCACTGGGCCATGCTGTCGGCGCGCCGCTCTCCCACGCCCTCCGTCCAAAGCGCCACCACCGCGCGCGTGAACCGCGTCACCCTCGTCACGCCCTGCCCGCCTCCCGCCATCTCGCAATAGCCGGCGCGGTTTCGGTCGCTCGTTCCGACCTCTGGCCTCTCATTCGGCCTCGCCGACCCCGGTCCACCGGACGACATTGGAGATCAGCGCCACGCATGGACGCCCCTCAACGCAACTTTAGAAGCGTGTTGCGTGCGCTTTGCCTGTAACATCGCATCTGTTTGCTCCGACTTCTCTCTGATGTATTCTCTTCATGCAGATGTGTCACGTATTTGGTTCTTTTCGTTCATTGTGGTCTGGAAGACTGATTCATGCCTTCTTCCTCTACTAGTTCAGATACCTGTAATATCCTCGATCATCTCTCATTGTGCAAACATTCCACATTTTGAAAATACTTTATGGACCGACTTGCTTTCTAGTTTGCCCGTAATCTTGTTTGCTGTCATATCGTGCGTAACATCAATTCATTACCGCTGGTTTTCTTTCTATGTCACTTATATTCTGTCAGATGTAAGTGAAGTATTGGAATCTTGGGATTTATATAATAATAATAAATATAATATATTATATATTTCTTATAATATATTATATAAAGGGATATTAATATAATAATAATAAATAAATAATAATTAATTATTAATTGGGGTAAAAATCGATCTTGGGGATTTCGTCAGTAATACACATGTGGATGACTTCCTTCTAAATATTAGAACAATACACCAAAAATTCGCTCTTTAATATCAGGAAGAGCTGTATTCTTCCACATTCTCGATTTTTGTTTTAAAAAATTGCAATGTTTACTTTTTTACGGCAGAGCGTGTGGTGGTGCCCGTAAAGGTTTTACGACTCGACTGTACCAGTTATTGAGAAGTCACGGATTCGATCCCGGCAAGGTGCCAGACATTTCCTTGATGTTTTTAACAACAGCAAGTAGGTGACGCGTGCCGGAATCGAAATTCCTTGACTGAATTCTTTGTGGTTTCCAGGCGAGTGCCGGAGGAGTATTGTCAACCCTATACAAACCCTACACAAGTTGTCAACCCTGTACAAAGAGCAACGGTCCGCGTGCAACCTTTCTTCCCATTCCCTTGCCATTTCTCCCGATCCGAACTGTACGTTCCATCATACGGGTAAGGAAGCTCTTCATTTCCGGCATGCGCTAGGAAGCTAGGTAGAATTCAGCCCTTATCTGGCGGGTTATTCTAGAGGCGGACTGCTCTGATCGGTAGTTTTCCGTGGTTTCTCCGATCAACAGCCTACGCTATATAGTACTCTTCGAGCGTAGGACATAGGTACGCAACGGGCCAAGGACCAAGGACGATCTTTCCTTCCTCTACCTTATCTATCACAATTCTTAACTTACACGTACACTTAGGCGGCACTATATTACCGTGCGTGCTGGGGGACCAGTCGAGAACCTGGAGCTTTTCCCGGCTGCGGAGGAGTCCCCGCTCGAGAGAGATACCGGGTTGAGGGTACCCCGGCGGTGTACGTCGGCGCCGGGTTTCACCATCCAGTGGGGGAATAAGACCGTCACCTCCCGCGATAAAACACACACTACACGTATGAGACCAATGGTCTTGGCAGTTAACGTGCCTGGAAACATCAATCAGTCATTACCGGCGGCGGGGAGACCTCACTGACCGTGCAGTTGAACGGGAGTAACACTAGGAAAAAGCGAGAAGACTTTATTAGGTCGTAATACCTCGCTTAGCTTCTCCCTCGCACCTTATTCCGTCACAACCGTATCCCCCCCCCTTCCCGGTCGCGACGCTCCGGTAACTCGGCGCCGCCCCCACAGTGGCGGGCGGGCGGCGGGGGCGGCGGCGGCGCGAGGTCGCGGCCGACTGCGGGGGCGGCGCGCCGGGGCAGGGCACAGCGGAGCGGAGAGGGGCGGGGCAGGGCGCGGGTGGAGGGGCGTTGCGGGTTTCGGTGACCTTTCGCAACTAGGTCAGCGCCGTCCGCCCGCCCGCCCGCCCGCTCGCGCGCGCGCCCTCGCGGCTACGCGCTTTCGGAGGGGGTGCGCGGCGGTGGGAGTCCCCCCTCCCCCTGCGCCGCGATGCGCGGGGCGGCGCGCCTGCGTGGGACGGCCGCTGGGGGAAATCGAGCGTTCAGACGAGATGCGTGCGCGTTGGAAGTGGTCAGTCGGAAAGGACGTTTGCGGAATTGAAGCTGGTTTTTGAAATACTTCGCTCTCTTTGTAAGAATTTGTGACTCTACCACCCGCTCTCCTGAGATGAACGTTCAGTTTCGGAACTCCCCACCCCTGAACTCTTCTTGAACGAAAATGTCCAACCTACCTTATCTTCCACTCATTCATTTCGTTCATCTTCACCCTTTATTACAGTTCTTTAAAGCAATAGTTAGGGCTTCCCAAAACTATTCGTTAGGATTCAGATATATTTTAAAATAACGTTTCAAATATAATCTCAACATTATTTTCTAGTTCAAAGTTAAGATCACGATTCTGTTTGCAGTAATGTTTATTTTTCATTCATCTTCCTCCCCCCGTTTAGTTTGCTTTTGTCTCTGTTGTGGGACCCCCTCTCTTCTCTCTGTTGCGGGTCCCAAAAAGCGAACGTCTTTTTTTAAAGAACTACAACGAAGCTAACGAACTGCACCGAATGAATTCACGTGTGCAAAATGTGCGAGAACTGTCAAGGAGCCGGTATTAGTGGTGCAGGGGCTTAGAGCAGCTTCCACGTTCGCGGAGCCAAACGATAGGGGATCGAGTCCCGCGTAAATAATGGGTTCGTTCACCAGGTGCAGCGGTTAAAATTAGCCCGGAGCCAGCATTGCCGCTGTTCTCTTTGGGAGCCCTGGGGGGTGTTGCGTTGCGCAGAGAATGGTTGCTCGGAGCGAAGCAGAAGCGCGAGGACGCTCGGCGTCTCCGTGTCCGCGGAAGGGGCGGGGGTGCGCTCATGTGCAGTGGCACAGGGCGATAGAACGCGAGGCAGGCGAATGATCCCGGCTGGTGCAGCGCCCGCCCACAGGGCTTGAGAGAGCTGCCGGGTAGCCAGTGGCCCTCTCCTCGCCCAGCTCCGCTCCGCCCGTTATGTCCCGCTCCGCTCCACCCCGCTTCCCTCCACCCCATCCCGCTCCACCCCGCTCCACTCTTCCCCGTCCCACCCCTCCCCGCCCCGCTCTGACCCGCTCCGTCCCGCTCTGTTTCGCTCCACCCCGGCTAGCCTCGCCTCGCCCCGCTCCGCTCTGCCCCGCTCTATCCTGCCCCTGTCCGCCCCGCTCGGCTCCGCCCCGCTCTGCTCCGCCCCGCCCTCCCTTCCCCGCTCTGATCCGCCCCTTCCCGCTCTGATCCGCCCCTTCCCGCTCTGATCCGCCCCTCCCCGCTCTGCTCAACCCCTCCCCTCTCCGCTCCGGCCCTCCCGCCCCGCTCCACCCCTCCCCTCTCCGCTCCGGCCCTCCCGCCCCGCTCCGCCCCTCCCCGCCCCGCTCCAACCCTCCCCGCTCCGCTCCACCCCTGCTCCTTCCCGCCCCGCACCCTCCCGGCGGGCTACGCGGCCGATACGAGAGCGACCTGTCCGCCGCCTCCGCCGCCGGCCGGATAAGACGGATTAGTTCTGGAATCGATCACTCGCGGGGGACGGTCGGCGCGGGTTGGCCGAACTAGGGCAGGCCATAGCGTGCGGTCTCGTGTCCGCGACCCAGCGCCTGCGACCTTCCGCGCGTCTGATCGCGAAACTCCCGGCATTGATTGCTGTTAATTGAAGTTGATGATGGCGATGTTGATGTGATGTATAGCAGCTTGCTCGATTATGAGCGGAGCCATGGAAGAAACTTGTGCCTTTATACCCATTCCTTTCCTAGGTAGGTTACCTCATGGGTGGTCTCCTTTCGCCTTTCACTCCATGAGTCAGTCCATCCATCCATATACGTGGTGGTACAGATGACGTGTGGTAGGAATACTGATGAGTGATAATTGAATACCGGTGGAAGAATGTGTACTTGAAGTTCACGCCTCATGTACTACTCAGGAATCGTCACCACTTATTGGACGATATTAAAGTTATTGCTAACGAAGCAAGCGCCTGATGTCTTAAAACTCCTGTTTACGAAATGGAGAACTTTCTACGATTTATAATATTCCTTTATTGGGGTAGAGAGAGTTTAGACATAGAAATTCTGGGAATAAAATTTCAAGTCATCAACGGTATTTCTCTACTAGGCCCCTAGCCGCCACAGAATTGCTCTGAAGATGTCTGCAGTTCGGCTGAAAATGCTCCATGGTGGATTCGATTTCATTTTCAACTTAACTCTTTTTTAGAAAATAAGATTTTTATCATTCTCTAAGAAACTTAATAATTTTATAACAATATCATTTCCTAAAAAAACAATAAAAAGTGTCTAAAGGCTACAAATTGTGTATTTTGCGTTTCTGTGAAATGATACCCTTACTATTCCTTGCTCTGTAACAATTATTCCCAGCCATCACGAAGGTCCATGATCCTGGGTCACGTGTGTGTAGGATCGCCCTCATTGCGACGTCTGCCGCTCCTCGACCTTTCCTCTCGAGCGCCCTTTCGACTCCGTCAGGTACACAGCGCCCTTCGCGAAGTTTCTCTGTCCTTCCTCATCGGTTTACGAGCTGGAACGCTGATATTTATTACGCCTGCCGAGAACTTCTCTGTCGAACTTCCTCTTCTGTTAGTCGCGACCCTTAAAAGAAGTCACGAGTAGAAATTCGCATAAAAGTAAACGAGAGCGACATAAAATACGTATGTGTCCCATTGGAACTGACTGATAAAAACACACCTAGAAGTTACTAGTGGCTTACGGACGTAGGAATTTCCGTTGAATACGCATCGTTCTGCGAAAACATTCTGATGAAGAACAAAAGCTATCCTCCCAAATGCCTTGGGGAACATTCTAAAGTGTTAAATGAATTAACAAATGTGCAATTCCTCTTTTAAAAATGCTTAAATACTTTTTTGATTTTTTGTAATACAGAACTTGCCTTGCAACGTGTGGGAAAACCTCCCGAACAATGAATGATATACATTACGAAACATAATATGTTTTAACAAATGGTGGGCTTGAGAATTTAATGATTACTGATTGTTATATTGTGGTGTATCCGAAAAAACAATAGAAAATCTTCATAACCTATGACAAAGTTAATATTGTTAAATTTACTTTAAACTGTGTTTCATGTGTGACATGCTAAAACCTAAGTAACATTTGCCTTTTGTTTGCAGGTTAGTGCTCTCAACTTCTGACGCTACAGTCTGCTGCGCTAGTGATGTTTCTGTTGGTGAGTTGCTTCGAGCATTATGTGCGAGCTTGATCAAGCGACATAGCTAATAGACGTTAATCGACGTTGTCATCTCCCAATCGGCCACTGTTGAGTGGTCTGGCATTTAAGGACAATCTTGTCAAGTGATACGACTTCTCTTACAGATGAGATGTGGTCGTAAAACATTCGTTTCTCCTTGTTTTGAAAAGCACTTCTGTAACAGTGTGGACCTACGTAATTTACATGGGCATTTCACTTGAAATTCAAGACTTCAGCATATGCCAAAAGTACCGCCTGGAGGTTATTCAAGAAAACCACGGAAGAGAAATCGAATAGTGTTGGTGGTCTTTAGAATTATCATTCAGAGGTTCGACCCAGCTGTTGAAAATTCTTGACCACTGAACTTCGAACGTAGGGTATTCCGGTTTACGAAATAGCTTGCAAACATGCAAGTACCTAAACCAAGGATGTAGAGAAATAGGAATAAAAGTCGGTCTCTGGAGAACCGCAAAAAAGACGTTCAACTCCTTCACATCTTGACATAATGCAATTTCTCCTACTTTTTTATTTATTTTTCTTTCAAATGTACAATTTTATCTGGAAATTTTGCCCATTTAACCTTCAAAAGAAAAGAGAGGGAAAAATAAAAATACGGGTAAGGAAAGTTGAAAAAAAGTCCTATATTTGGCAATACGCAATGCACTTCGGTGTTGCGGATTGCTCGCATCTTTGCCGGCGAGGCGGGCAGGACAGGCTTAGAGTCGGTCCGGAGTAGGCGACGAGGTTGGGGTCAGGACAATGTGGAGCCAAGACGGGGAAGCGAGACGAGGTGAGGACAGAGCAGAGCAGCAGACAGGGCTGACGGGGTGTGGTGGGGATGTAGTAATAAGGAAGATTACTTCCATTTTACAGCGATGATCTAATATATTCCTTTCATTGTCTAGTGAATGATTATGATGAATACCCGAGCAACGCTAACTTAATCACGGCAACAACGATATCTCCCCGAAGAGAAAACATATTTTCTAACAGATTCTCAACCAGCTGCAAGAATTTCCCGTAACAACCGAGAGTCGCGCGCGTGTAGGACGCGCGGGGTATTTCGTCCTGTTTGTTTTCTTTATATCCGCTTCGCTTTGAACCGATTAAAGGTTAGCGTCGCCCGCCCAGGAGGAGCGCCCCGCGGGCGTCTGCGGCGGCGGCGGCGGTCGGCTCAAAAGGTCGCTCACCTTACGCGCGCGCGCGCCCTTCCTTCCGCTCGGCCAGACGCGTCTCTTTCGCCGCTTTGAGGCGCGCGGCCCCGCGGCGGCGGCGGCGGCGGCGTGCATCGCGCATGCGCCAGGTGGACTGCGGCGGCGGACGGCGCGGTGTAGCGCACACTGGGCCCGAAGGCATCCCTGGGGAACGGGAAACGAAAATGGTAATTAACAGTAAGGGAATGCGCAGTATGCAGTGGCGGACTCGGGCCTAGAAAGCCTTGGGGGAAAAAATAAAACGAGACAAGTGCAGGAAGAGTAAAAACAAGAAAAAACGTTTGAAACGTCGAAAATGTATCGATAACGTAACTGCGCATTCTGCCGCATATATATACACTACAAAAATAGAATATAAAATGAATATGTGTATTATTTGACCAGATTCTTCGCCTCCTATAAAAAAAAAGAGGCAGTAAGTAGTATGCGAGTACAAGTTAGGTGATCCAGCATCGTTCACAAAACATCGATGTCCAAAATTAAACTGCTGGTGCTAATAATTTATCGATCAAAAACCATCGATTTTTAAACATCCTAATTTAGTAACCTACATTAAATTGGGCCGCAATAAAATTTAATTTGACAGTGACCATCTTTATTAATTTATGATTAGGGATTAAGTGAAAAAAGTTTAAAAAATAATAAAAACAATATACGCTCGATATAGAAAGTTCAAACAGCGTTCATTTGTTTTGAACACTTGAGCTGACATGGTATCATCAGTTATTATTTCATATTTCCGCAATCAGTCTAGATTATGGTGGGAGACACGCTATAAGGGGGTGGTGTTCACCCGTCGGATCACTGTGCGACAGTCCCTGCAGTTCAAAGGGAAATTAGTTTGGGGGCACGGCCTCGACTATGAGCGACAGAGGGAGTGTGGGCGATGCAGCGAAAGGACCCGGAAACGGAGCAAGGTGAACCAAAGCCGACGTACGCAAGGAGAAAAACAGGATCGATATTCGAAATCTGCCTTCAAGAAATTTCAAGAGAGATTCCGGATCAAGGGAGTCTGATATCGAAATTGTTCGCGACACCCATTGTCGTCTTACTACTTGACTTCGGTATCAGAAAATACATTTCCGATTTTCCGATATTAATAAATGAATTCTAGAAAGGAAATGCAGATGAAACATGAGGATTTTAGAGCCTGGGCATTCCAACGTTCGTGGTCAAGTCCGCATTGAGGATCAGAGTAAATTGCCTATGATAGCAAATCCGAACATTTTGTCTGACATCAAGTGCGGTAGGGCTTTTTAACGAGGGATCGTCTGAAAAGGCAAACGCGGCTGAGAAGAGTACAGAGAGAGGCCAGATCCTGGAATGTGAACTATTCCGCGGGCTGCTGTAGAGCTAGAAATACGGTGTTGCAGAATTTACGGTAGTAGAAGATTTAAAACTTCGTGAAGTGGGTGATATTTTCGAGGAAAGGAATTTTCCGAGCTAGTTGATTGTCGAGAAACGTTTTAGGCAGCTGTGTCTCAAGTTGCAGCGACCGTTAATATACGGAAACGAGGGAATTCGATCACTTTTACGAATGAGAAACATGAGAGGAACGAGAAGGAAGTGCGTCTCCCAAGTTTCTCCACTCCCCTGCCGTATGTGTAATTTATGCTTCCATTGTGTCTTCGGCATTGTAAGTTGTGAAAAACAAGAACTGTGAATGTAAGAGTTCTTAACCAATAAAAATTAGGAGGAAAAACAACGAAAGTACATTCAATTTCGTCAGGTAAATTAAGTCAATAAATTCCATTGGCAGGGAAGATGCACTCTCATATAAAGAGTCAAAATGCACCAGAGCAGTTAACAATTAAAAGAAAAACCAAGAGTATTTAAATTTCCTAACCAAACAGGAAGATTAGCAAAACGATATATTTGTGTGTACACGTTGAAGTCGTAGGTGTCCCGCTTATATGTGTAGTTCAGATTCAAAACGCAAGGTTGATGCTGGCGCGGTGTTTGTTAACCGGATCCTCTGGCGGGGGTGGAAGCGGCCTTGGAGGCTGAAATACGGTGGCGGGGACCTTGGGTGGCGAGAACGCCCGACTGCAATCCCCAACGGCTCGCGACGCCGCCGCTCCCGCCCCGCCCAGCCTTCCGTACTCCGCTCCGCTTCACACACAACACTCCGCCAGCGCTCCTCTCCGCCCCCTTCCCGTCCCTGCCCCTTCCACGTCACATTGTTGCACCCACTCCCTTCCCCCGCCGCCGCCTTCGCCTCACCCTCGCCCACTTCGTCGCCCTCACCGTCACCTTCACCTTCCCTCCGCACTCTTCACGTTCCCGCACTCCTTTCCCATGCCTTCGATCTCGTTTCTTCCCTCTCCGTAGCCCCTCGCTCTCTCCTTCGCCCTCCCCTTGCCCTCGCCTACGCTCTCGTCTTTCCTTCGCCTTGGCCCGTGCCTTCGTCTTACCCTCGCATTCGACTTCGCCGGTATTTCCCCTCGCCTTCGCTCTCATTTTTTCTCTGGCCCTTCGCTTACATCTTCACCTGCGCTTCCTTCTCTCCTTCCCCCTCGCCTTCGCCCGCATCCCCGCCCACGCCATCGCCCGCGCCTTCGCCCGCGCGGCTGCGCTGCTGCTGACTCACGGGTCGGCGCGGCTATTAATACGCGCGGCAGCGCTTTCCGCGCCAAAATATATTTCCGAGACGAAGGAGGCGGCGAAGACAGATGCACGCGGCCGAGGGCGGGGGAGGGGGAGAGTGCAAGGGAAGAACGCGGGGCCGGATCGTCCGTGGGAAACTTACGGTTGGAGGGTTGGCTGCCATGTGCTTTAGGAGGGTAAGCGAAATAAAACATTACGTGACGCTATGTAGGTAGGCCGAATGCCTTGAAGCCATCACAAAGCTTTGATCTTACAACTATTGTTTTCATACACTGCTCTATTATTATCGACTCATTGCACCCAAACAGAAGAACGGAAAGCTACATTTAACGGCCGGCGTCCGTTAAGGATTTAACAGTCCGCCGTCCGTTAAGAACATGTACGAGTTCTAGTAGCTAAAGAGATCGCATGAGTACACTTATTCCAAGAAATGATATTTCTTGATGATATAATTTTTCCTTATAAGAAGATGGTTTTACGAAAAGTATTGAAAGACATGTTAGTTAACAGAAGATTATGTTGGTTTTAAACCTCGGCTATCGCGTAAGTACACAAACTTCAGTGGCATTCGTTATTTGATGTTTAACGGCCTAATGACTAATAAGTAATAACTGTATCCTATGAATTTCTGGCATACTTCCGTGGCTTCGCCGTCGAATCAAAAGCCGCGCCTTATGGTACGGCCTCCGGAAAAGATTCGCCCATTCGCTGCGTTTCGCGGAGTCCTTGGGCGGGCGCGTCGAGCGAGCAGCAGAGCGTGGAGACGGGCGCAGTCGTAAAGCGGTTTCCCGCGTCGACACCGCACCCGCATCGCCCCTCCGCGGCCCGGAAATGCGCTCGTTCTTTTGCCATCGCGCCCGGTCCCGGTGGTCCTTCAGTTGATGACCTTGGGGCAATAACATAGTAATAATAATAATAATAATAATAATAATAATAATAATAATAATAATAAAAACCCACATTTTGCGCAAAGTATTGTAGAAGCACCGACAGTCCATAGATCTGCTCCTTAGGTAGCTTGTTGCAACCTGGAGTAGATTTTATATTCAGCCGACACATAACATCTTTAGTTGTGATATCGAGGAATAATAATAATAATAATAGTAATAATAGTAATATTAATATAGCCATTGATCCCAATATTTGGCAAGGCCTCCCACTTAAATAGTGGGGTGGCTCAAAATTGTAACCGCTTTCAGGTCAGCTTGTCCTGGAGAGTGTTTATTCAAAGCGAATTGGCCACTGTCCATAATATTGAATCCTGCTCAATTTATTCACTAAGCATAGTGTCGTTGACCACTGTCCATGTAATTGGCCACAGTAAATAATAAGTGGACAATAACATGGCAATAACATGCTATGTCACATTTCTGACGAAATTGAGATATTCGTGTATTTCGACGCCTCATAGATGTTTTTAGATATTGGGTTTTTATTTTGAAGATTCACTTCAAGATGGCAGTGTAATTCATAAATGAATGATCTTTATGTGTGCTGTGTGTAACTGTATGTAGAATGCAATGTCTAAATCTTTACTTGCCTTTTTCTCAAAACTGTATAGGGCATAGCATGTTTTTGCCCCCGGGTCTTCGATTGTAGCGCCTACCACTCGACCTTAGTTCGAAACATCTTCGCTGTTCTGCCGTAATCGTAATACCTGGTCACTAGTTGAATTGGCGTCGCCGACGCTGTAAACAATATCCATGTATGTGTACAGACCTTGGTAAATATAAAACAATATCTATTAATGGATATGCAGTTTTTTGTCGTATATTTTCTACTGCACTTCCTTCTGTGCGATGTAATCGCACGGGTTCAGCTGGTAACAATTTTGAAGTGACTCTTCTTCTGAGATTAGTCTAGCATTTCTCCACTTTGACGATGTTACACAAATTATATTATTTTGCTGCGGGTGATACGGAGTGCAGCAAAATTCGACGCGGTGAGATTGCTCTCCGGGCCCGGAAGCCCGCCCAGAGCCTTTTCCGACGCGGTGGCAAAGGGGAACCGTTTCAGTGGAAATTTCGGTGTAATCAAACGTTAAATTGGTTGAGTGAGCTGTCCCCGCGCGCTTTCGTGGGTGACCGAGTAGGCGAAAGGCCCTCTCTTCATTGCGAAAGATTGAGTTATGTCCGTGACATGATCAAAGAACAGTTTACTAATGCGTGCTGGAAAAGATTACAACGAGTTTTATTCCCAACGTAGCCCAAAGTACCATGGCCAGTTTTATTAAAGTGTTTAATTTTATTTTATTTCTACGTAATTCGTTGATAATTGTGTTCATTTTGTAGTATGTAAAACGGTTTTAAATAGGAAATGTCAGTCCTGTTAATCGTGAAACATTTTCACGCATAATACTATTATACCACTATCATCAATTTGAGTGTTCAGATTATACCGAAATATCTAATGTCGATTTGATTCACCAGATACAGACCATTTCAGAAACATCTTTCCGTTTCTGTTATTTTACGAATTTCCTTTTGTGCTGTTATACTCGTACTGTATTTTTCTGAGCGACTACCACTACTTTCTGACTACACCTTGTCGTGTGAAGCACACTCGTACCTCTGTATCCACTGGACGTCGATTTACGCTTGAGTGTTCTGTCGACACCCACATATATGTACCTGAGAACACATTTGCTTGTCAAGTGACACTTATGTAAAGGAACGACTAGCGGGAGCACATTGACCGTAAAACCGAGTGACAGGAGCATGTGTCAGCCTCTGGCTTTGCGAGTTTTGCTTCTGTTGGCAAGCTATGCATATGTACCTGTCTGTGGATGAAAGCAACACTAAAAATATCATTCAATTTCAAATGGAATTTTGCTAGTACCCGCGCGGGAATGTGTGCTGTTTGGGGTTATTTTGCCGCAATAAACACACGGAGGTTCTGCTTTTTTCGCAGTGGCAACTTGTATAATATTTTATTGGACTATCAGTTATGGATGATAAACTGAAACAATTTATGATTCAATGAGTGAAAGACTTCAAAACAGTAACTTGACTGCAAGAAGACTATTCTTGAAAGATATAAAATACTGGGAGTATCGGGGAAGGATCATTCATAGTGCTTTCAGATTTCGTTGAAATAATGTTGTACCGAAGAAGTATCAAGGGAGATTTCATGGTTATTGAAGCTACTCAGACGCTCGTATTTTCACGCGTCATGACTTTGATTTATTTAAAATTAAGCTTTCAGTGCTTTATTCTGTAGGTTTGCAGTACTGTTTACTAATAACAGAGCTTGTTGAAGGTAAAGGTTTATAATTCGCTCCACTTTCACCTTCTTACTCTTCTAGTTATTCCCCTTTCTTTTCCAGGTCAATACCCAAGCTGCAAGAAATTATCTGAAGGAAGAAACTTAACCACTCGTTTGCATTTCAATGTCCTTTTAATGGTCAATTGAATTGCTAGCATTCGAAACGATCTCCATTAATGATTCTTCTTGAAAGAAAATGTTGAAAAAATGAGGAAACTTCAGGCACAACGAATCGTGTACTATTACACTGTGATTACAATTTGAAAGGTTTTGTATCGTAGTGAACAATTAAAATACTGAAATACTGTCTGAACAGTTAACACCCATCCAGATCAGATTTTTCCTTAATGCATTACCAGAGAGAAGCGAAGATGAGTAGTACTAGATAGTAATTTGGAAGAAGTGAGATAGTTTGCTCGTACTTTCCTCACCCAGACACAGAGTGTAGAAGCTTCAACTAGACCTACGAGAAACACACATCACATCACGAATATTATTATTCAACACCACCATTACCCTCAGCTGATTCCGTATATCCCAAACGACAGTGTTTGCGACATTTTCGCGGTCGCTTAATTTTTGCTTAATTCGCTTAATTCTTGCTTCCTTGAGGAATTAACTCGGTTTTTTACTCATAGAAAGAGTCATAAAGGGCCTTCGCACCACTGTAATTCTAGTAACTGAATGGATAATGTGACATTGTGTTTAACTTATGTTAATGCTGGTTCTTCAATGAAGTTCGAACCAAGAGTCTCCACGAATATATTGTATGGTTGGTTGCAAGGTGCTTGACAATGGACAACGGGTAGTGCGTAAGAAAAGGTGAATATCGCCCACTACGATTCCCGTGAGTCTGTTGCACACAATCCACTCAGAATGTGGCAATTCCGCAAGGCCCCCAGGGCATTGCATTGATATTAACTGATGTCTTGAGCACATAAATATACCTGCTATGAATGCACTGTACCATTAAGTTGAGATTCAACATTTCTCGGCACATCCATTTTATATAGCAAGCCAAAAAAATATATTTTTTTTTCATGTATTGAGTACAACCATAAAGCAACGCCACATGGTTACAGAAGATGTACCCCATAGAGTGACGATTACCGTATACTCCGATTTAAACGTAGTGTCCCCTCGTAGTTACGAGCTGGATGGAGAGGGGGCACTGACGACTTCGTTACGACTTAAATATTTGGTTTTGAAGCCCCCGAACGGAATTCTGTGTACCCCCTCTCCTCCCAGCTCTTGACTTGAAGGAACACTACGTTTGAATCGGAGTGTAGAAGATTGCATCGCGCGGGTTGGCAGGGGAAGTTCCCCTAGTGTGCATGCGACCCGGGCGCCATGCACCGCGCAACGTCCCGCGTCTTTCTACCACCGCCCCCAGTGTCTGCCTCCCGCACCCTGCGTCCCACGTGTAGCACTCGTATTCATTTCGCCCTCTTGGGCGCCCGTGAATGGCTCTGTCAGGGGGTGGAGGCGCTCTCCTCGGCCTCGCCTTGCCATCGGCGCCTCCCGGACCCCGCCCACTGCCCGTATCGACCGACGGTCCCTCCGCCATGGGCGGGGTAGGACGGAGAGGGGGGCGGCGTCGGCAGACGGGCGTAAACGAAATTTGACATTGAACCTGTGCCGCACAAAAGCGCAGTCGTCTCCGCCAATAAAAGGCCACGTCGTTACCTGCGCCGTCTTTTGTTGAACTCGACTCGGGTCTCCTGAATTCGCTTGTCGGTCGCCCTCTTTCTCTCCGTCCCACGCCTCTTTCGACTTTCCATCTGTTCTCCTTGTCTCCCTCTCTCCCTCTATCCCCTTGTGACTATTTTAGTAGGCTTCTCTCTGTATGTTTCCCTCTGATTGTCTGATAGTGTGTGAGTGTGTGTCAACCTGTTTGTCACCTCTTTCTCTTTTGCTTTACTCTGTATCACCTTCTTTACATGTTATTTCTTTCTGTTTCTGTCTCATTGTCCGTCTCCCTTTCTCTCCCTTTCTCTCTCTTTCTCTCTCTTTCTTCCACTCCCTCACTCCCACTTCCCTCCTCCCACTCCCCCTCTCTCTTTTCCACTCTCCCCCTCTCTTCCCCACTCCACCTCTCTTTTTCACTCTCCCCCTCTCTTCACCACTCTCCCTCTCTCCTCCACTCCTCCTCTGTCCCCTCCCCTCTGTTCCTCTCTCCCACTCCCCGCTGTTCCTCTCTCCCGCTTCCCTCTCTTCCTCCCACCCTCTCCCGCTCTCTCCCTCTCTCCCACTCCTCCCTCTCCTCCCTCTCTCTCCCACTCTGTGTGTGCCGTCTAGCAAGACACAGTCATTTTTCCACTCCCTCACTGCCACTTATTAGTTTCTCTGTTGCCTTTCTCTTTGCCTCTGTGTGTCTGTCATTGCCTCTCCCTGTACTTATCTGCCTCCCTCTACCATTGGCCTTTGCCCACCCCTAGAAGACGCAAATAGCCTAAGCCTCACGTGAAGAGTTTTGGGTATGAAAATACGCGTTGAACAAAGTCACGCAACATCCATCGCAGCAGAATGTCGCGCTAAAGGAAGCCCGAGAAATTGCAAGTGTTTAAAAATGTCGCCCGCCGCTCGTCCCAGCGCGTGGTTTCGCTTTCCGAGTCGCTTCGAGCTCGTTCTTTTTTATACGTGTGTTTTGCCGTTGTCGTGGGCGGGCGACGTCTTTGTGTCGTCGAACGCCGTCGCAGGCGCTTCCGACCTCCGAAGGTGGCCTTTTGAATTCGAAAATCGCTCCCGAGGAATTTTATCAATTGGAGCGTGGGAGCGTCGAGCGATGGGACGTTGCTCGCAACGCCGCGAAGACGGCGGTGACGGTGTCGTTGGCGCTGTCGGCGGTGACGGGGGTGGCGGTGATTGTGACGGCGGTGACTGTGGCGATGGTCCCGGAATTGCGTTCACGACTTTGGGCTCCTGAAAGGCAAGATGAAGAGCTCGTGTGAACGATCGTGAAGTTTTGGGGAGAGAGAAGTTCATTGATTGGAAAAAAAGAATAATGAAAGAAGTGTACTTGACATCGAATACTCACACAAACACGTTTTTAATATAATACCTTCTAATGTGCCTAGCGGCATCGATGGTGCAACGGTTAGCGTAGTGGATTGTTATACCCAACTTCGCGGGTTGAAACCTGATCGAAGCCGTGGATTTTAGGGGCGAAAAAATCCTTCGTACGCCTTCCTTCAGAAGGGAAGTAAAGCCGGCTGTCCCATGTTAGTAGATTTACTGCATGTGAAAGATCCTCAAACCTAAATGATGCCTCTGAACTCAATTCAAATAACCTGTTTCTTCGCCCGAGTAATACCTTCTTTCTCCCCTAGTTTTTGCAAGAAGCATAACGAAATTTGTGTGGTCAGACGGAAGAGCAGGCCGTCATGTAAAATAAGACATCAATTCAATTCAATTTTTAACGGGTACTTCAGTGTTAAAAAAGTTCACATTAAGGTGCAAGAAGTAGCAAGTTTGCTCTCAGGACGCCGTATTGGGGCTCCGAATACGTATCGATAGCGACCGAAATATTTGAACTTGCGATTTTCTGTAGAATACGGTCCGTATTTTGATGAGCTTGGTGCACAATTCCTGTTCCTGATCCAGTCATCTTTAGGCCTATTAGACACGAAGGTACACTCTGCCGAGGAGCAGCGTCGTTCCGTCGGCAAGCGAACGTGGGAACCCGAGCCCGGCGAATCCTCGGCGGCGGGGGTGGGGGTGGGGTGGGGAGGCGGGAAGCGTGCGCCGAGGGCGGGCTCTCTCCTGGAGCACGTGCGCCCGCTGCCCATTGTGCCTTCCAGGAATCAATTCGCCTCTCCTCCTTTTCCTCCTCCCCCTCCCGCTTCCCCCTCCCCGCGTGCCGTGCGGGGAACGCACAATCGCACTTGAGTCCGCTTGACCGCCTCCGCGCTCGCCGCGCGCCGTCTCGGCCAAGCTTTGCGCAACACCTCCCGGACGCAGGCCGAATACTCGGCCGTATGTAGATGGGGGACCAAACAATCCCCTTGATCTTTTCTCGCGGAACTTACTTTC
The DNA here is from genome assembly GCA_031308135.1 of Acheta domesticus. NCBI lineage: Eukaryota > Metazoa > Arthropoda > Insecta > Orthoptera > Gryllidae > Acheta > Acheta domesticus. Next base: position 173,749,979 of record JAHLJT010004567.1, read on the forward strand.
TAAATCTGCATGTAAATTGGGGACCAAACCAACCCAGGTAAGGGAAAGGACTGATTGAGCAGGTAAGCGCGTTAGGGGCCCGCCGCCGCCGCGCTGCTGTGCAGCTCTTCGTTGTGGCTTATTGAAAATCTTCCAGACTCGTTCCTGTATCAAAATGAAAAGAAAGCACTAGAAGAGTGTCCAAATTTCATGTTCAGGGCCTTGGTCCAGCCTTGGCAAAGGTTCGTTTTCATGAATTGCGTGGCTGTGTTCTCGGTTGAGGACAGCGAATGATTGTCTTCACAGGTTGTGAAACTTTCGAACATCGCTGGGCATCGCGCTCCTCCAAATGTATTATTCCGCCAGGCAGATGAACTGCAGTGCTAGCGGATAATGCGTCGAAAGTGAGAGTTCAGCCAATGCAGTTGTTGGTTAGTTTTAGTTTTCACGAGTGATTTGATATCGGCACTAAATATAATATTTTAAGAATTGACGGAAACCGTATCGAAAAGCATGTGCTAATACGAAGATAGAGAAATTTAAAAATTGAGATAGATAGAGATCCAGAAACGTTGAATATACACAGCTATCCCACAATCACGAATATCAAGGAGCACGTGCCATTAAATTTTGGACACTTTCAATTAAACTCGTAATTTGTAATGTGGTATTCTGTATCAGGGAACGTATTATCTTCACTTTGGCGATGTCGAAAGGCGGAAGAGTTGGAGACACGAGTGCGCTCTGGCGGGCCCTCGGATGCCAGTCCCAAGGGTGCACGCGCCCTATACTGCGATTTTCGTAACTTTGTCCCTGACAGAAATCAGCTGTTCATGGTTTCATCCAATCGAGAGCTTGAACATCACCGTAGTGACGTCATTGTCGCGAAATATAAGCTCCTGAGTGGATGGCAGCGTAACAGCTGATCCCTGTCAGGGACAAAGTTACGAAAATCGCAGTATAGAGAGGAGGTTAGGACACGGCGCAAATTGGGGAGCGCAACCCCGCTCGCTGGTACACGTGAGCGGTGCGTGATGCTGCGGCACACAAATCAAATTTACGCAACACGTGTCCTTTGCCGGATGTTCTTTATTTGAATAGCGGAACGTCTTAATGGAACAGGTTTCTCACTGACTCGTCAAATTTTGCAGGTGGGCGAGTCCTGGAAGGTATTATAATTAGCATCGTAATGATTCAGTCACTTCTTTACGTTGTTGCAATTCTAACACACAGGACGAGTTTTATCTGTACGCGCTAAACTAAACACGGAACTAATACTAAGCGCAAATACGGGCGATCTCTGAAATCTATTTTGAATTTCTTCTTATCTCGTCCATCTTCGAAAAATGTTTCGAAGGTTGCCGGACGCGGTGCTAAATTCATTACAAGCATGCCTCAGTCGCAGTCATCTCAGCATCAGAGAATTCAATTATTTTATTCGCGTCATTGCTTCGCAGCATACGTAAATAGTACGCTTTAATAGTCTCGGAAACAATCGACTGTCGCTGCCAGACGATGTAATTGCTGCAACACGTCTTCGCAAACAGATGCTCCGTGCAGGTTCTGTCCTCGAAAGCATTCGTAAATCCAGCGTTGCCTAGCAAGAGCGACGATGCGACTCGTAACTTTGTATTTCGGGAAAGCCAATTAAATAATTTTCCTTTTACTTACAACACATGACTTGCATGGATTTCTCATTCCTTAATACAGAAATGTTCCACTTCCCATTTTGTACCATTCTGTGGCAAAGAGATGTTTGAAAATTGTTCATATTTAAAAATTTTACAATATCACAAGCCGCTCTTTTGTAAAGAAAGTCTGGAACGAAATAGAAATAATGGTAGGTTTTTTCACGAGATCATGAATCACTTGCAAATTTATTATCCAAAAACAGATACATTGAACTTCCGTCTATTCTTCCATACTTCTTAAATTGCAATAACCCAGTCTTCTCTTTCGATGAATGGACTTACTGGAATCCACTGGTAATAAACACTGCCCAACGCTGATTTACCGCGTGTTGTGGTAGGGCATTATTTCTCTGATCCCTCTGTATGCCTTGCTAATCGGCGCCAGCGAAATCACAGGTTGTATTATTATCTGTGATTCAACCGCGCGATTGAGTGAGGCCGAGAGGCCGGGACGGAAGGGGCCTCACTCGCAGAATTGCCGTCCTCGCAATCGTCATGGAAGCACGACCCGATATTCACATCTTCGCATTCTTCACTCGCAACTATTTCATTAAGAAAGAAAAAGCCTGCCGGTGAAAAATGTGAGTGTAGTACACTTAGAATATTGTTGTGAAAATTCGGTAGGTTGTAAGGTAAGAAAGGCCCTATCCTTGATCTCTTTTGAGGCATGATTGTGTCTCTTTCGTCCCTTTGTTTTCACAGTTTCCAAGACCATTTTCTGTCATAGGATGACACAAGTGCTCATGTTGCTGCTTTCAAACACTTCTCAAACTGATGAGAAGAATTCAGTTTGAACCACAAACGGGGAAATATGTTCTGGGATTGGACAATATTTCTTAACATCTGACACTTCTACGTTCAGTGTTAGTAGCGACAGCTGTGAGCCTTGCGGTTGGGGGGAGGGTCTGAGGACGGGCTGGAATGGGCCTCATTTGCAGTGTTACCGTCCTCGGAATCTTCATGGAAGCACGGCGCGATACACGTTTCTTTCCCATCTTTACTTCCGCAGATTGCAAGGTAGTCCCGGCCTCCGCTGCCTCGTCTGCAACCCGTCCGTGCAAACGTCGTCTCCGCCAATGCGCGCGGCTCGGCCAGGTGGCGCGCTGCGGCGGGCGGAGAGCGGGGTGGCGCGGGGTGCAGGAGAGCGGGGCGGGGCGGGGAGTGTGTTGGCGGCCGGGCTCAAAATAGCGGCTCTTGTCCGTGGGCTAAATAAACGCTTGCTGTGCAGGGCGGCGGCCCTGAATAGCCGGCGCTTTTCGCTGCCGCAATAAAGGTTAAGACGCCGCTTAGGGGAAGACTGCTACGAGCTGCCTCCCCCACCTCCATTGCCCGTTCGATATTTCCTGCAACTCCCCTCCCCCGTACATAGACGCACGTATTCGCGAAGTGGGTATCTCTGGAATTCTCACGCAGAACCTTGTTTTGAGATTTTTGTAATGGTTCGTAGTCGTAAGTTTTATTAATTTTTTTGTATTTGCTGTAAAAATAAATAAATGCTGTTCTGAAATGTTTTGAAATTTATTATAAATACATTTCCATTAGATTCATTGTCGCGTAAAAACAATAATAAGCGAATATACCATAGAAAAACTCCCTTTCGGTCAACTTGAGTGTTTTTCAGTAATACTGACTTTCCATACGATATACAGAAAAATAATTTTGTTATTATTTTTATTAAGAATCTGAAGTGTTCAGAAAAAAAATATTGGGTAGGGGGCTAATTAAGCCAGGAGCGTAGATATCAATGGGAGTTCGTAATCAAATAATCGTAACCAACTCCTGTTCCTCAGCAACAGCAGAACAAACGCAGCGTCCAGCAGCCGTGTGCACCGCACCCCGTTCCCCGCCGCCGCCTGCTCCTCCGCAACCGCCTGGACGCGCCACGCCCCCTACGCCACGCGCTAATTATGCATGTTCCGTTCTATGGGGAGTGACGCAACTTCCGGGCGCTGGGCTAAGCCTTGCGCTGGGAGTGTGGCCGTGTGCTCCTTCTCTTCTCCCTTTTGTCTGTTCCGTCCTTCTCTTCCTTCTCCTCTTCCTTCTTCCCTTCCTTCTCCCTCTTTTCCGTCTTCTCTTCCTTCTCCCTCTTTTCCTTCATCTTTTCCTGATCCTGCTCTTTCTTCTCCTCTTTCTTCTCCTTATTACTTTTGCTCTCGCCCTTTGTTCTCGCCTTCTTCCTATTTCTTCTTCTCCTGGTCGTATTTTTTCTTGCATCGAACGTTCGTCAGACTCATCCGACAATTCCAACTTCGTATTGTGCCTGGTGTAAGAGAAGAGAGGGCTTAATTATACTATACATGCAGAGACCGCACGATTTCTGCGAAAAAAGATTGAAGTGTGGGGTGGAATATGAGCCTTGAAATATCTTTACAAAAAGGATCGAACACTCTACAATAACATTCGCATTACTCATATTTTTTGGCATATAAATTGAGTTTTCAAATTTCTGTAGAATGTTAATGTGTACCTCCTTAGTTTGAGTAATTTTTTTGCTTTCGAAACTTGATTACAGAGAGAAAACATCTGTTATTTCATTTTACATTTACACATAACATGCATATCTGTTTAATAAATAAATGTCTAATGCATTCTGCAAAGATGCCAGGAATATTGTAAATGGCATTCATTTTTGTCACGTCCCTGTTTCAGTTCTCATTACCTATTTTTCTCATTGGTTTGTAATTACGAAAGTTGCTTCACAGTTGTATTGTTCAAACAATTTTCAAACTTTTTGTGTATTTTCCGATTAGTATTTTCATAACAAATCTCGTTTGCAGTAGTTGGCCCGTCGCTCGTCGCTGGGTGAGGGGCGGAGGGGAGAGGGAAGCGCGGATCGAGGCGTGCGCGGCCGCCATCTGGCCGGATGCGCCCACCCCTCCCCCTCCTCCTCCGCGGGCTCTCGCGCGCCGCGCCGCGCCGCCCCAAGGAGCGGATTCCATGCATAGCTAAATGCGCCGCCGCGGCGACTCGTTGGGCGTGACGCGCTGCGCTGCGCCGCCTCACCTCGCGCCCCCGGAGGACGCCACGCGCCGCGCCTTGTTCTATGCTCTCTTCTCCGCTCGACCCTGTCCTTTCTGCTCGGCCCTCTCCCCTCCTCTACGCCCTCTCCTCTCCGCTCGGCCCTCTCCTCTCCTCTCTGCTCGACCCTCTCCTCTCCTCTCTGCTCGACCCTCTCCTCTCCTCTCTTCGCTCGGCCCTCTCCGCTCGCCCTCTCCTCTCCGCTCGCCCTCTCCTCTCCTCTCCGCTCGCCCTCTCCTCTCCGCTCGCCCTCTCCTCTCCTCTCCGCTCGCCCTCTCCTCTCCGCTCGTCCTCTCCTCTCCTCTCCGCTCGCCCTCTCCTCTCCTCTCCGTTCGCCCTCTCCTCTCCTCTCGGCCCTCTCCCCCCCGCTCGGCCCTCTCCTCTCCGCTCGATCTTCTCCTCTCCCCTCGGCCCTCTCCTCTCCGCTCGACCTTTTTCTCTCCTCTCGAACCTCTCTTCTTCGCCCCGCTCTATTCTCTCCGCCCCGCCTAGACGCTTCGTTTCTTATCTCTTCTCTATGCCACGCTCTATCCTTCACGCCTCAACGTTGCCTTCTACGTCTCTCTCGATCTCTCTTCGCTCCTTTCTTCCTCCATCCCATTTGCTCTAACCGTCTGTGCCCCTCCCCTGCTCCCTACTTTACTTTACGATCCACCCCGCCCTCCCCTCTCTCCCCAATCGGCCCGGCAACTCTCCCCGTCTTCTTCCGTCCCGTCCTGTTCTCTGATTCTTTATATCCTCCTACATCCTGTTCTGCAAAGCCCTACCCAACCCATGAATTGACTACTGAATAATGAACCCATGATGAATCTCATTTTCACAATTTTCTTCATAAAAACACCAAACTTCACGTTGCTTTAGTGGCTAAATGGTACGTTGGAGAAAAAAATCCTTTTGACATAAAATGTAAGCAATTTTATCGTCTTTAATTTCATGTATGTCCTTTATTTACGAAAAGTGGATGGTTTTCGAGTTATGTTGAAAACACTGAAAAATGTCAGATTTTTAACATGTTTTTTTGCAAAAAAATCATATTTCCGGGCACAATTTTTGTTGACAAACAAGATATTCGTGTTCAGCGACCCCAAAAACCTATAAGACCCAAAAATCAAACCAACACCAAAACTTTCCGCTCTTTGTCATTTTTGAGCACCGTTTGACTGGACAACCATTCAGCTTCACTCCTTTCCGCAACGTTTTTTCCACCCCTTTCCACTCCTACGACACCCCTGCCATCGCGTCAATATGCATAGAAGTTTGCACTGCGGGGCTGCGTATTTCCTCATTAAAATTTGTCGCGCTATTTCGCCTTGTTTCTTCGTTCCGAAGGAGAGCTCGCGGGGCTTCAGCTGAGACATGTGTTTTTCTTGTAAACAAACCGCGCATGTGTAATGAGCATTAGCGAGTTTCTCTTTCAAGCCGTCGCTCTAAATGAGGCAAAATCGTTCAACGGAGTGTGCCTAGGCTGAATGAATGCGTAGATCAGGCGCTAGAAGCGGAATTGCTAATTCAAAATATGTAGTACACCTGAAGTTCCTGCTAATATGCCACATCATATTAAACCTTCAGTACGGATAATTCCTTCGCGAAAACTGGCCTCTGCTTTAAAGTGATTGTATTTGCTGGATCAGGAACACACTCGTAGTTCGTGGTAACGGAAGTATACTTTTCACATTTGCCACACATTCTTACGATTTGCCTTCCGTGAGTTGTTGAATGTCGAAATCTCGGGAAGAAGTCATCTTTAAGTTTTCTCATTAATACTGATATTCTTTATCGTTTGAATAGTAAAGGATATCACTAGAAGCTAGAGAAGTAGAAGTAGGTAAAAAAACGTAATATTCTCAATTCTTGCTCATCTGCATAGTTGTAGCGACATGGCCCGAAAGAGTTGGGTCAAAAGGAACAGAGCGGTGCTGGGAAGAATACCATCATCACACGCTCCGTACTGGTTTTGTATTTGCCCACATCTTTGCCCCTTTCCCCGAACCTAGTCGAACCTCCTGGCGTCCTACCTGCCACCTTCCCGCAACTCTTCACGATTCCAATCCCTCTGCTCCCCGCCTCCGTCTCCGTTCACGTCCCCGCGTCTTTTCATGCCCTGCGTTACCGTGTCTGCAGTAGAGATCTTTCCGATTGTTTGAGACGGAGGAACTAGGAAGGTTGCGAGGCATAACAAACACAACGACCTTGAAAACAGAAGACGTAAGATACTTGAAGTGAACTTTGGATGTAATGTTTAATGAATTAAAGAGCTTTTGAATAATGAATTGTAAATACATTATTTAATTTTGAAAAAATATTGTTGGCGACACCTGGTGTCAGCAGAGTGGAAAAGTAGGTACAGTCCCAGTGTGCGTCTCCGTTCCCGCCCTCATTAAGTCCCCGCCCCTGTCGTCGCATGTCTGTGCCCCATCGCCGCTTCGTCCTCGTCCGACCCGTCTCGGTCCCCTCCCCGGCGCCACCACCTTGCGCGTGACCCCCGCTGCCGCCAGCCCCGCTGCTCCAGCCGCCACCGTGCTGCCGCCGTTCGTGTCTCCGCTTGTGCTCGTACCCTCGCTATCGCCCCAGTCGCTCCGGCCCCGCGCGTCGTCCTCTTCTTCCTTTTGCGCGCCGACCGCCTTTTTCTCCCGCTGCCGCGCAGCGTCGGGCCCTCGCCGTCGCCGCTCTTTCCCATTTTGCGACTCCTCGTCCGTCCCCGCGCGACCAGCACCGACAGCAAACAACCATGCGTTGCCCCTGCCCGGTCCCGCCCCGCCTCTCTCCGCTCCCCTCTGCCCCGCCCCACACATCTCCGTTCCCCTCTGCCCCATCCCACCTCTCTCCACCCCGCTCCGACCCTCTCCGCTCCTCCCTGTCCCTCTCCCCCCGCCCCGTCCCTCTCACCACGCCCCGTTCCTTTCCCATCGCCTCGTCCCTCTCACCCCGCCCCGTCCCTCTCCCCCCGCCCCGTTCCTATCCCCCCTCTCCCGTCCCTCTCCGCTCCACCCCACCCAGAGTCTCTCCGCGTCGTCCAGTCTCTCTCCGCACCGCCCTGCTCCTTTCCTCCCCGCTCCGCTCCGCCCCGCTTGCACCGCGAAATCCTCCCCGCGGAGGCGGCGAAAATCCGCTCTTCAGAATGTTTGGCCATTCCGTCGCCTGTTGCGAAGCGGCACCGGAACTCCGGCGATTACTTCTCGCTTGGGTACATCTTCTGTAGGCAAGTTCGTTGATGAAAGAAGTGCGCTTTTAACGGTGTCAAGTAGTACCCAGTTCGAATTTGGTTTAAAAATAATAGCAAGGACTATGTATGTAGTGTAGTTTTGTACAAGAGCCCTTCAAATATAAAGCTTTCAAATTGTGTTTTTTTAATCCTTTGTAAAATTTTGTATGGTTGTAAATCAGAAGTTTCTTTGGGTGATGTAATTGCCAAGCGACGTCGCATACTTCAGGCAAAAAAGGTGGTTTATCGTGTCTGAAAGACAGCTTTTCAGACAGGACAAAAATTGTTTGTTTGTGTGTGTGTGTGTGTGTGTGTGTGTGTGTGTGTGTGTCTGAAGTGCGAACGTGAAAATTTCGCACTGAGCGCCACGCGGCACCTGCAACGCGGCGCTTGCATGGCGTAGAACGGCGTGGAACGTTGGAGCTGTGACCGTCAGACAACGTCACTCGCTTTCTAAATATTTAAATTCTATATCCGAACGATGCCATCAAATACGAGTTCATCTCTTCTGCAACCCACTCGTCATCCGAAAGATACATAAAAATTACAAATAAAACATCTAACTCCAACACCACACCACTACCAGTGCTGTGCCACTCTTTGGAATGCTTCATTATGTTTTGAAAATATGCCAATTTATTTTTTGGAGTCCAGTTCTGGTGGAGGCCGCGAGGATCACCTTTGGCGACGTTTCTTTGTGACAGTGCACTGGAAGATAATGTAATTGGAACATCGCATGTAAATGCCTTGTAAAGTGTCTCAATCCTGTAGTTGGTGCTGATGATAAAATAATATTACTTTAGGTCAGTCTGCAGTTCGTATTGGGAATAACATGAATTGGACGAGCTTGAGACTTTTTCTTCGGAGGAAGCCAAAACGCCTGGATTCCGCGTTGGTGCATCGGTTTATATTGCGCTTATATTAGTAGTGCCTTAACTACAATATTCTTGATATATTAAAATTAACCAATTTTTACACAAACTGATTAACACAATTTCATTCAACTTAATGACAAGTGAACGTGAGTGGCTATTTACCTATATTTGGATAATTTGTTTCATTAATTTTAATTTTTTTAATGAATGTGAATGTGGTTTTGATCTATTGGTAATCTCCAAATTCAATTTATAGTGGAACTTTTTCCGTTTAATGCTCGAATATATGGGATTTTTTTCTGTAATCCCGCTGTGATATATGAATTGAAACGGTGCCAGTTTTTTATCCGTTTGGGTCGTTCGTTCAATTCTGTCATTGTTTTTTAATGTCGTGTGATGTGCGCTTATCGAGTCCTTCTCGTCCATGCCTGCGTGGCGTGTTCAGCGTTGTGTGGTTTAATTGCGAAAGCGGCGTATTTGATTCGGAGGACGTCCTTGAATGGGATGGCGTATAGATGGGATCGATGCCTCGAGTTGAGAACGAAGCCACCTCAACCAGCCAGTTCGTTCCTTCTTTGCATAGTTTACTCATAAAGATGAAAATCTCTTCGATAACCTACTTTTAAGGACAAATTTATAGAGGGTGGGAGACCTGTTCCGAGAACTATGTACCGTACACAAAAACTAGTAAATGTTTTTAAGTGACGTAATCGCCCATGAGGAAAAATGTATCCCGTCATGATGCATCCGGGACTTTTTAAGTATCGACGAAGTGGTTGGAACTTTTAGTTCAAGTTAATCAGTGTGTGACCTGAATTCGTTAATCTGTACTGTATTTACAGTGAACGACTCTCCAACACATAAATGTATTTTTAATACTCATGTAGAAAAAAATCCTAAAACTAAAAATTGTACAATAGGAATACGATTGTCTATCGGAATTATACCTCAATCAACACAATTGTCACCAAATCTCAAGATTTGTATTGTTCTTCTGAAACTAGAATAAGGCCATATCCTTTTTCGTCACTTCAAAATACAACTCCTCAGAACCAACCGACTGCGAGTCTCTCCCAAAATACGTGCGTGACTCCCAGCTAGTATTGGACAAAGTGTGTTCTCGTTGTGTAACCGTTTGTTTTCCTCCTACGTAGCTATTTGTTGGCGTCTTTTCGCCGCAAGGGGCAGACTCCTTGGCCTGGCGACAGCCGCCTCCCCGCCCCAAGTGTTTGCGGAATTACATCAAGGTCTGCGGAACTGCAGTTCTTGAACCCGCTGAGCTGATCGTTCTCTTCCTCGCTGCGTCCAACCACGGCTCACCATCGATCCCTTCACTACCCGCCATCTACTGTCACTACCCGCCATCTACTGTCACTACCCGCCATCTACTGTCACTACCCGCCATCTACTGTCACTACCCGCCATCTACTGTCACTACCCGCCATCTACTGTCACTACCCGCCATCTACTGTCACTACCCGCCATCTACTGTCACTACCCGCCATCTACTGTCACTACCCGCCATCTACTGTCACTACCCGCCATCTACTGTCACTACCCGCCATCTACTGTCACTACCCGCCATCTACTGTCACTACCCGCCATCTACTGTCACTACCCGCCATCTACTGTCACTACCCGCCATCTACTGTCACTACCCGCCATCTACTGTCACTACCCGCCATCTACTGTCACTACCCGCCATCTACTGTCACTACCCGCCATCTACTGTCACTACCCGCCATCGCATGTCAGTACCCGCCATCCCCTGTCACCACCCTCCTCCCTCCAGACACGCCCTGCTCCGGCATTCACATTATCCCCTCCCGCTCCGTCCCGCACACCACCGCTCTGTTCCATTCTCCCCACACACGCTTCGCACTACTCTGACCCGCTCTCCTCCGTTCCGTTTAGCACTGTCCTGACGCGCCACCCCGCCCTGCTCTATTCCGAATCTTCTCAAACCGTTCCCAGTCGGCGAGCCCCACCCCGATCCCCCTCGCTCCACTCCGCCAAGACCTTGCCGCCGAGTCACGGTCACCGGAAGACACTGCGCGCTCTCGAACCCCTCCATCACACGCCGTGCGGTCACGGCTCTTGCACCCATAGGCCGCCCTCCCGCGAATCTCTGTCGTGTTGCTCGTCTTCTGTTGCGCAAAGTATCGAGATTTCATACTGTCAAAGGACGCCCGCGAGGATGGTCTCGTCGGCGAAGAAATGGGACGCTTTTATATTTATTTAATGTCATACAATCAGCGTGGTATAATGCTAGCATTATCTGTTGTGCTGACGTAAACAACTTTAAGTTAATAAAAGTATCCAAATTTAAGTAGCAAGCCTCGTTAAATATTGATTTTTTTGGAGAAAGCGAAACGTTTGAAAAGTATAAACTGTCTTCGTTCTCTTCAGCTGTAAAATTCTTAAGCTGACTGACTCATGAGGAGGCTGTTTCAGAGGTACACTTCGATCCTTTCCAAGCTGAGTTTTGTTGTTAGTTCGTGTTCTATCGACAGCAATATTTCGCTTGAACGACAGAAAATTTCCAGCACTCGCAGGTCGTACTCTTTGGGAATCTTTTGGTCGTTTTGTTCGTTTACTGTTGCGCGAGGTTTCGCGATTACATGCTATCAAAAGACGTCGTTATTAACGTTTCTCCGGCAAAAAAGGCCAGGACGTTAGCGAACGGAGCTTATTCATAGTTTTGCCTAATTTTGTCACTCACAATTAGAAATGTTCGCATCGTATTTTTCGCAGAATGCAAAGAGTTCGATGATTTTATTAGCTCGTTTTGCTTCCTTGGTGCTGGTAAGAAATCAGTAAGTCTTGTTCAAATCTGAGATTTGTTGTCAGTTCTGATGTTCTGACGATGATGATAATGTCCACGAACAGATTGTTTTTCTCTATCGAACAATTCCTGTCATCGGTTAAACGTTCTTTCATTTCCGTTCCATGCAATCGATTCGTGGTTCAGTCTATGAAAAGGAACAAATTAATGTATAAGATTTTACTCTCTACAATGAAGAAAAAGATGCTAACACCCTAAACCATTGTAATAAAATATTACAAAACGGAGTCTTAATTTATGCTTAGCAAACTAAAAATAATTTCTTGCATTTTGTGTTCATTCTATCACTACTTTCCGTCTGTTGCTCATTTTCCCCTCAGTTTCTACATTTGCGAAATCGTATTCAGTCTGAGGAATCACAGACAAAGAACCAGGCGCTCTTACGTCATTTCATTACTAAACATCTCGCCAATTGAAACATGGTCGAAATTCTTCTTTCTTTGGAGGTTGGGGTTGTATCTTTGTCAAAAAACTTGGCAAAAATAGTGATTAAGCGTCTCTTTTAATATTTAAATGAGTGATATAGTGGGCCTTTTTGGGATTGGCGGCTCTAGATCCAATGATTCCCATGTCGGATATTTCATACATGTAGTTTCAACTACCAAGAGATTATTGAATAACTAACGTATATTTCCCTTTAATTATACGACAGTTTTTTAGAATTGAAGGTAATTGTTCTTGTAAAACGTAATGAATGCAAAATGTCTCATTATCTTTTACTTATCTTATTTTACTGAATCCGTGGCTTATTTTTTAGAAAAAAAAACTATTTCACTCAATTAAACATTTAATTCCATTATCCCCAAGACTGCTTATATTAGAATTCTTGATGCGGTTGCCGTCCCAAAAGAGCGTGGCAACTCCTGTTCCCCACCCGCCGCTATTCCCGCTCTGCCAACGCCGCCACCACCGCTATCACCGCCGCCGCCGCCGTCGCCGACATCGCCACCGCCACCACCCTCGCCTCTGCCGCCTCCGCCGCCACCACCGCCCTCACCTCTGCGCCTCCGCCGCCACCACCGCCCTCGCCTCTGTCGCCTACGCCGCCACCACCGCCACCACCGCCACCACCGCCACCACCGCCACCACCGCCACCACCGCCACCACCGCCCTGGTCTCCGCCGCTACCACCGCCCTCGCCTCCGCCGCCAAACCCTCAGTCACCGCCGTCGTCACCACGTCCCAACACAATCACTTCAGCCCTTCCGCTTGTTTCCCCGCTGCCGCCTTCAAAATCCTCCACCACCACCCCGACACTGCCTCTATCTGTGGCATCCTACTAACCCCCCACCACTAGTCTCCACTCCCCCCTCTCCACCCACCATCGCTGCTTCCCCCATATCTACCTCCGCCTCGGGTGCCGCCGCCGTCGCCACCGCCGCCGTCGCCACCGCCGCCGTCGCCACCGCCGCCGTCCGCTGCTACGTCAACGTTTTCGCGCAAAGCCCTCTCTCGTGTGGGGCCCGCGGCCGAGCCCTGCCAGCCAGTCTCTTTGCTTCGCTCACTTTTCGTAGATCCGCTTACGAAGAATACCACCCCTCCGCCTGGAGGGAGGGAAGGAAGAAGCGGTGGCGACGGCGGGGGAGGGGGGCGGAGAAGCGAGCGGGAAACGACTACCAGACTGCGCAAACAACCACGCAATTTGTCGTTGCCGCCTCCGGTGGCGCGCTTGCCGCCGCCGCCTTCGCCATCTCCGGCGATGAGCCAGCAAGTCGAGCTAGATAGAGACGGGCCTCGCAGACGCCGTAGTTTGCAGGGAGACTCGGCTCCCCCGCCTGCGGGTCGTTCTGAGCGCCTGCTTGAAATGTGTTATTACGTAACTTGGGATTTCTTTCTGTCGGCGAAAAGAGCGTGCATTTCCAGTGATTCGTGCAAGGGCGCAGTTTATTTTTACTTTGCTTTGCTAGATCGATTGTCAGTTGTTCGGTTTTAGAGCTACGAAGCGTTAGTGAATAATATCCTTCTTTCTCATTAGCATTATCTAAGTAAGATACTTCACGACCTTTTACTGCCCTACGCGTTCATCACCTCTTCAAAATCCACCTAATTCAGTATATGGGCTTTCATGATATTGCTACATGTTCCTTTATATTTCCTATCTTTTTTACATAATAGCAATAATTAACATTCGAATATTTATTAGCTGATAATGAAATGATTGGTGTTATTGGGCTTTTTTATAATCGATACATATTGATTTGCATTAATTTTATCCACTGGATAATTGTGCCGACCTATTTTAGATGTATTTTTGTCGAGTAGTAATTGCTGATTGCGAGTGAAAAAACTGTCTGTGCTAATATTTGTTTACTACGTGCTAACAAGTTTGTATTGTTTTGATCCAAAGATCAATCAAGCTGTTTATATTAATTATATATAAATATAATTAAATATATATTTGTATTAATTATTTTGCTCCAGATTTATCAACCAAGCAGTACGCTCGAAAAACTTTTGTTTTCAATCTTCTACAGTGCGCCAAATACTATTCTTATGCCGGCATATATACTAACAGTTTCTTTAACTTGCAGCCTTCAAAAGAAGTCTGTTGTGTTTTCGGCATTTGCGCAACGAGTCTTCCCCATTTCGATTGCCCAGCCCCTTCTTTGTATTCGACGCCACCGCAACTGCCGCCACTGCCCCGCCGCCCCCGCCGCCCCGCCGCCCCCGCCACCACCGCCCCCGCCACCACCGCCGCCACCCGCCACTCGCCACCCGCCGCCCACCACCCACTGCCTGCCGCCCGCCGCCGCCCGCCGCCGCCCGCCGTCGTCGCCCGCCATCGTCGCCCGCCATCGTCGCCCGCCGCCGTCGCCCGCCGCCGTCACCCGCCGCCGTCACCCGCCGCCGTCACCCGCCGCCGTCACCCGCCGCCGTCACCCGCCGCCGTCACCCGCCGTCGTCGCCCGCCGTCGTCGCCCGCCATCGTCGCCCGCCGCCGTCGCCCGCCGCCGTCGCCCGCCGCCGTCGCCCTGCCTGAGAAACCGGCGAACAGTTCGTGGCGGCGCGTTTAATCTTTATGGGCCGCCTACTTTCTAGGATCCGCGAAGAATGCCTCCTCTCTCTTTTTTTCGCCGCCTCGTTCTTCATTTCTTTATTTGCGCAACGGGCGGCGGACGAGTTGAGTGGGGCGCCGCGGCGCCGTTTTGGGAGCGGTCGCGGACCACCGGCAGAGGGCGGAGGTCAGAGGACCGCGCGAAGAAGGACGGTGCGCGTAAGAGGGATGAGATGGGATGGAGGAGGATTGATGGCGGCTAGTGGAGGTCTGCGAGGACGGCGGGCGTAGGTATGGGAGAGACGGCGAGCGTAGGTGTCTGTGAGGACGGCGAGCGTATGTGTCTGTGAGGACGGCGAACGTGGGTGTCTGTGAGAACGGCGAACGTGGGTGTCTGTGAGAACGGCGAACGTGGGTGTCTGTGAGGACGGCGAACGTGGGTGTCTGTGAGGACGGCGAACGTGGGTGTCTGTGAGGACGGCGAACGTGGGTGTCTGTGAGGACGGCGAACGTGGGTGTCTGTGAGGACGGCGAACGTGGGTGTCTGTGAGGACGGCGAACGTGGGTGTCTGTGAGGACGGCGAACGTGGGTGTCTGTGAGGACGGCGAACGTGGGTGTCTGTGAGGACGGCGAACGTGGGTGTCTGTGAGGACGGCGAACGTGGGTGTCTGTGAGGACGGCGAACGTGGGTGTCTGTGAGGACGGCGAACGTGGGTGTCTGTGAGGACGGCGAACGTGGGTGTCTGTGAGGACGGCGAACGTGGGTGTCTGTGAGGACGGCGAACGTGGGTGTCTGTGAGGACGGCGAACGTGGGTGTCTGTGAGGACGGCGAACGTGGGTGTCTGTGAGGACGGCGAACGTGGGTGTCTGTGAGGACGGCGAGCGTAGGTGTCTGTGAGGACGGCGAACGTGGGTGTCTGTGAGGACGGCGAACGTGGGTGTCTGTGAGGACGGCGAACGTGGGTGTCTGTGAGGACGGCGAACGTGGGTGTCTGTGAGGACGGCGAACGTGGGTGTCTGTGAGGACGGCGAACGTGGGTATCTGTGAGGACGGCGGGCAGAGTTCTGAGATGGCGGACGCGTATCAGGCCCAGCGAAATGCCATTTCGGCCTTCGCAACACGACGGGGTTTCGCTTGAAGGTCTGGATTTGACGATCGCTGCTCCTGCATACGGCAGGAGGATTATATTTTCCATTGGGTCTTGAAAGGGTCCGACCCTGATCTACACTGCGGGACAAGGATCAGCTTAGGCACCGCGCGCAAAGTGATCAGAAATGTGTCGCTCGTTCGAAGTCGCCGTGAACGTTCGCCTACTAGGGAAGTCATGGAATTTCCTTCGTTTGATGTTTTTGTCTACTGCTCTTTTGTCGAATAAATTTTGTTTGGTAACTTGCATGGAATACTATCTACAGGCTCAAGCTTCTTTCCAAAGAGTGAGGAGTTCTGTGGTTTTAATGTTACTTTGGCCGTGGGGCGTTTCTGTCTTGATAAATGTAGATTCTCTGTAAATTTGTTTAAATGGATCAGTAAAGGCTGCTGCTCTGTCCACAACATTTTATGACTCATTTTAAAGCTCGTTTGTTATGTACATAGTCGTTGTTTACTTACTGAAGGTATGGAATGCCTTATATTACAGTCGGTAAATAAGTTCATTGCCTTATGAAGGGTTCCAGTGGGAGAACAAGCTTCAACAGTCTTATTTCCTTTTTGTTTAAGTTCCACGTGAACAGTTTTATCGGCTAGTAACTAGATATCTCCTTAATCTTGTTGGCCATTCATATATTCAAATCATGTTAGTAAAGAATTCAAACAAACGGCTGCAGCAAACTCGTTAAAGTCTGACTATAAAACCTGCTTGCTCTTGATCTCTGTGAAGGTCCTAGTTCATTATTTAGGTTGCGACACTGTGGAACGACATTTTATGTCACTAATAAAACGCGGACTTCAAAGTAACGTTGACGCTGAACTCTGCAGTGACTTTTGGCACATCAATTGCACGAGTTTTGGTATTTTGATACTTGTGGCCATTAAGCAAGGGTGACAGAGCATTAATTCTGGTTATTTATACAAGGAAAAAAAGAAGTTAAGTTGCCTACGTACAATTCACTAAGTAAATGATGTGTATTATTTCAGTTCGGGTGAAGAGGTGTGTGTTCCTGATGACAACTTTAAAAAAATAGAATTTGCGTTATCAAAATTATTCTCTCAAAAATATGTACTCGTTTACATCAAGGAAGTGACTGTCTACATAATTTTCCATTATTAATTGTTTAAGGCAACTTTACGAGTTAAAATGTTGATATCTTCAAATAAGTGCGTACGTATTTGTGTAGAGAACACACACGTGGCTTACGAATGAAATAGCAGGTTTTTGAAATAGAACATATTTATTGAAGAATCTTATTACAAAGGCTGTTTGTTGTTGTGTAAAGTTTCTTTAATTGTGTGTATTGTGATGTATGTATTCTCTTTGACATTTCATTCAACTTTCTTTCGTAAGTCGTAATAATAGTAATGGAAGTCGCTACAAGGTGACCAATGGATGAATTGTACATTTTTAGTCTTTACTGTTTTTAAAGTTTTAACAATACACTGCACATACGGCATAATGATGCCAGTTACTGCTCCCTTTGGTAATTCGGCACCCTCACGATGCGTTGCGTTCTTTTAAGATCGTTCGTTTAGGCCGTGAAAATATGTTAACGGCAGTTATTTTCCCATTGTCACAAGGTTTTCGTAAGAGTTTTAAATTTGTTTTAAATCAAAGAGTTAAGTTTCCATTTTACATGTGTATTATTTAATTTCTATTTACAAAGTTTTCTCCAAGTAACATTTTTTCTGTTTTTTTCTAGGTATGTGTGCAGAACGTATACGGATGTCAACCAAGCCTAAGTTCCTACCCTTTCGAGTGAGTTGCACGTTTTCGAAAGGTTAGTTTCGAATTGCATATATTGCGTATATTCGTACGTTACAATTATATTAGTTCAGTTAAATTGGGACATGTCGGGGAAAAAAAAAAACCTTTGGGAAAGGGGAGCGGCCGTAGAAGCGGGGAAGAGCCGCCGCTCGGCTGCGTGGGCATCCTGGTACTGCGCAGTAGCGGCTCGCGCGCGGCATCGCGTCGTTGCGTCACGGATTCCGGCGTGCGCTGCCACGCGGTGCGTGCCGCTCCAAGCGCGCACGGCACGCAGCTCCAGGCCCCTCAACGCCAACCGTCGGGCACTCACCATCGCCGCCGCCCACCGCAAACGTCCACCAATCTCCAGCCACCGCCACCCGACCCACAACCACCTCCAACCACTGCCACTCACCGCCACCAACCGCAGCCCACAAACATCGCCACCCATCGCCATCAATCCCCGCCCACCGCAGCCCACCATCAATCGCAGCCCACCGCCACCCACTCCACCTACTTGAACCCATCGCTAACATCCGCCAATCTCTGCCTTTCTCTGCCTGTCTCCGCCAATCTGCGTCAACCTCCGCCAATCTGCGTCAACCTCCGCCAATGTGTGTTAACCTCCGCCAATCTGCGTCAACCTCAGCCAACCTCCGTCAACCTCAGTTAACCTCCGTCAACCTCCACCAACCATTGTCAACCACCATCACCGCCCAGTAGGGACCTCGCCCCGCCTCGTGCTGCCCACCGACCCAAGCCCAACCCACTGCCTACCTTTACACACAGCAACCCACTCGCCCACACGTAGCATCTACCCAGACCGAGCCCCGCCCACTCCGTGTCCTAACCGCCGCCCCGCTACCCAACCACACAACACCCCGCCATTCCATCATTCCACCCACCGCACCGCGCTGTCCACCTCCACCCGCACTCGTCTCCTGCCACCCCCAGTCCAGTCCTCCCACTGTCCCCCTTTTCCTCCCCTCCACCCAACTATCCTCCCGTCCCTCCCCCTCTCACCAGCCACCCCCACTCCAGCCGCACATCTCCCCGCTCGTTTCGTGTACGAAGGCTGTAAGACTTTAATGGGGTCTTCAAGGAGTTGTTTTCTTATCGCCCGAGACCATCTCTCCCCGCGGAGCAGTTGCGGCGTTGCCAAGATTTCGCATCCAGCGTGGAGATAGCAGCAACGGTGGGAGAGAAGTGCGGAGGAGGAGTGAAGGTGTTGAACTGCCTCCCACAAGTAGAGGTTGCCGTAGGTTAGTGCCGCTGTTGGTTGTCCAGGTAGCGAAGCAACGAAATTTAGTCCTGCTTTCCATATGTAAAGATGTACCGCGAACAACAACAACAACAACAACAACAACAACAACAACAAACCTTGAGGGTGTGAATTGTACTGCGAGCCGCTGGAGAAGCGTGACCACCCCCCTCCTCAAATTTCGTCTTGTCTCTGCGAACTAACGTGAAGGGGGGCGTGTGTGCCTTGCATCGACCAACTGCTGCCATGCGTTTGTCGGCCCTATGTATTCGACGCATACGTATCGTATCGACATGTGACGTTACCTTCAACGGCAGAGGAGGACGCCAGATTTTGACCATCGAATGCCGGTGGGCATTCGATGGTCAAACATGTATTCACAAATCAATGTTTTTAATTATATAAATAGATGTCAAATAATGCGAAACTAATATTAATGTCGTAATAAGAGTTTTTAGAACACACGTGTTCATTCATCACAGTCCACTATTAACGACAAAGATCCGTTTCATAATGCACTAAGTAAAATTGTTCTAAAAATCCATGACTGATATTAGCTACTACCATATCGGTCTTTTCACATTTTGCAGGGTGGATAGGGTAAAAGGTAAACGAAAATTAAAATGGGTTGGAATTTTAAGAAAGTGGATAAAACGTTATACGATTTTTGAATCATAACAGCTTATTACTGTACTCGAGTAGCTATCAAACTCAGCCTAACGACCTCATTTGATAATTCTCGTATCTCATATTATAATAAGATGTCGCACGATAGTGATATCGTAAACAAGTATGACCGTATGCATCTTTTCCTGCTCGGTTCTTTCAAATAGTTGCAAAGAAGTAATAATATTTTAGTATTTTAAAATAGATAGCAAGCATAAAAAGCCTATGAAACGGATTGCATTGTTACACTGAACCATGTATCATTTTCGGAATAATAAAAATAGAGGGGAAATGCGGTTCTTTCTCTAGTTTACACCAGTGGTCTCAAGACCTCCTACGGGTAGCAGTGGCACGCCTCGCGGCACCGTGCCATGCCACGAACTTCTCTGCGCCACTAGCGTCGGGAGAGGAAACTATTAGTAACCCCGCCCCGTTTTACAATCGTGATGGCGTTGTCTCTTGCAGCGGGGTGATGAACTGCGTGGAGGGGCGATTTCGTCCTGCCACTCGTGCCACGGACTCCCGCTCGTGGCATCGACCTTGACAACACCGGTTTACACGGTAATGTCCCTCCGTCCAGGCGCCGACACTGACCTCGGACGGAGCGCTGCGAGGCGGCCTGGCCCCTAACAACCGGCGATTTCGAATTCCTCGCTGGCGGGTGTTTTGCCGGCCGCTCCTCGTTTTGTTGCGCCGTGCTGCTGCGCGTCTATGAATCGCGAGGGAGCTCTTAAATAATTTTACGGTCGGCGTTGCCGCCGCGGCCGCCGACGCGCGCGCTCGGCTCGCATTCGTCACGGGCGCGCGGCGGGAGGCTGGCGGCCCGCGCGGGCAGCGGGGCGATCGGCGCGGTGTGGCGAACGAGGCGGTGTACCCCAGGGGCGGATCCAGCGGATCGTTTTGGAGGGGGACATCACATGTTTTTGTTAAATAATAAACGTATTTTTTATTATATTATTTACACTTTTGTGGGATATGTATGAAAGGCCTACTACACAATATTTGTTTAGATAATTACATAATTCTAACATAAATATTTAAATCAATTGTTCCAAATGAAGGAAGGTAACAAACGAAAACTCTAGGCCTTTTGAGGGTGGGTCATGGCTCCCCTATCCCCCTGGAGCTGCCACTGATGTAATCGATGTACCTTCCCTGAAACAACAACAAAACGAACAGTGAGACTCGTCAAAGAAATAAAGCGCCTTAGCATATTCTGCAACACTAGTAGCCTGCAACAGTAAGAATATTACTTGGGGGGGGGGGCACAGCACGGTTTTCCAAAAAACAGCACGCACGCTGCTCAAGAACAAGTAGTATACGCTCGTGCAATACTAGAGTAAATTAGATATTTAAACAAAAACAGTGTTTACGAATACTGGAATATTACAGTTTCTATGTACTGTTCTTTACAACCCAACTATATAAAAAGTTGCTGTTTCATAACACAACACTTGAATAGCAAATATTTATTTGCAGTTGGCACTTCCTAGGGCCTGGTTGCTGCACAAAGTCCGCTGTGACGAAAGCAGTGACGCACTGAGTACGAGAATCCTGTCCATAAGCTCAGTACGAGTATAAGCAGGATAATCCGATTACATATTTGCATTTTTTTCGTCGAAATTGAAACTGATTCTTTGTTCCTGAATTTTTCTGAAGTCCCTTGGTACCTAACGAAACCATCGATGCCTCTCATTGGCCGGAGGCTGTATAGTTTTCTGTCAGTTTTTTAAGCCCATTGGAAATTAGACAGTTAATTGCATCTGTATTAATATACAGAACAACATGGATATCTTGGTCTTGAATGGACGAATAAAATCATCGAATACTCCTTCCAGAGGATGGTCTGGAAGGAACAGGAACGGAACAGCGGTCTGTCGGGCTGAGTGAAGGGTGACGCAGGGAATGTCGGGTGAAGACATGTAGGGTGACAACTGAGAAATGAATGGTCCAGTCGGGAAACCGATGAATGTAACGCCAGCGTTTCACTCTCCAAGCAGAAATGTTGCTAATATATGATCTCCCATTAATATTCATTGAACGCAAACAGTCGCTACGTTTGTTTTTAGAACTGTACAATGAATAACAACCTAAGGAGTGTCCACGTACCGTTTTCTAAATAAGGTTAGACTGTGTGTAAAATGCAACACAGTTCCTACCGATTCAGTTCAGGTCCTAGTGCGAGTGCTGAAACCTCGGTGCGACCGCGGGCTTCGTCCGCAGAGATCCGTGGGGAATGTGCTGCCCGCAGAGCAATGTCGTGGCCTGGAATTAGTATGCATGCGGGCGCGAGTTCGTAGCAGGAGGGAATATGGCGGTGGCCCGGGCGGACGTGAGAAGGATGCGGGGGCGGCGCCGCCCGCGCACAAACGCGCGCGAATGAATCGATGATTAGCGCAGCGCGACACTGGAGGAGGTGGTACATTGTGCATCTCCCAGCAGCGCAGCCAATCAGCACTCCCGGACCTCTGAATAGAACATACGCATGTTACTATAAATAGGAGTTCGTTGAAATTTTGATGAGTTTCGTAATACTTCATCGTTAAAGTAATGATTTCACTCTTCGAATTATTCATCGTATTTGTTATGTTCGTCCCAAGTCGCGAAATTCGTGGCTCGTGCGTAAAATTTTCCACTGTATTAGAGTACTCCCTTTCCTTTGCGTAATGAAGTGTGGGAGGTCTGGCGGCTCGCTCGCGTCCGTGTGTGGCAATAGGTCAGTTCCAGGGACGCACGTGCTCCAGCTGGCGTCTTCGTCTAGGAGATCTCGTCAGCCGCCAGACGAGTCTAGCGTGCGCGGGTCAAAGGTCAGGTGTCCTTGGCAAGGTCGAGAGCGGGCGGCGGGAGGAGACGGGCTGGGGACGCCGGTAGGGAAGCGAGCGGGAACGGAGAGGGGAACGCGTGTGCGGAGACGAGTGGGGCCTCCACAATAGGCTCGAGCGGGGAACGGAGGCGAGGGCGAAGGCTTGGAGGTTGATTGGGAACTCGGCGGTGGCGAGGACGTGAGTGGGGGGTGTTGGTCGGGGTAGGGGTGGGGGCGTGGGACGTTGGTGGAGGGCATGCCATCGGGACGCGGATGTGGGGCGAGAGGGAGACGACGAAGGGGACGGAGACAAACGCAGACTGGGACGCGGAGAGGGTTGGTGGCGGAAGCCCAGCCTCTGGCGCTGGCGGGGGCGCGCGAGTAAGGGTGGGGCATGGAGTCGGAAGGGCAAGCTGTGTCGCTGGCGGGGACGCGAGTGGGGGCGGGGCATGAAGGCGGAAGTCCATGCTGTGTCGCTGTCCGGGATGCAAGTGGGGGCGGGGAACAGAGGCGGAAACTCAAGCTGTGGCGCTGGCGGGGACGCGCGAGTAGGGGTGGGGCAAGGAATTGGAAGGACAAACTAGCGCTGGCGGGGACACGAGTGGGGGCGGGGCACGGAGGCAGAAGCCCAAGCTGTAGCGCTGGCGGGGACGCGCGAGTAGGGGCAGGGCACGGAGTTGGAAGGACAAACTAGCGCTGGCGGGGACGCGAGTGGGGGCGGGGCACGGAGGCAGAAGCCCAAGCTGTAGCGCTGGCGGGGACGCGCGAGTAGGGGCGGGGCACGGAGTTGGAAGGACCAACTAGCGCTGGCGGGGACGCGAGTGGGGGCGGGGCACGGAGGCGGAAGCCCAAGCGGTGGCGCTGGCGGGGACGCGCGAGTGGGGGCGGGGCACGGAGTTGGAAGGACCAACTAGCGCTGGCGGGGACGCGAGTGGGGGCGGGGCACGGAGGCGGAAGCCCAAGCGGTGGCGCTGGCGGGGACGCCTCTGGCGCGGAGACGGCGCCTGTGACGTCAGCGGCAGGGGCCGCGCCGGGGGAGTCTGCCGAGCGCCACTGCACGACCTCGACCGGTGCACTGAAGAAACGAGGTCGCGTTCCAAATACAGAACGAATCGTAACGCATATAAACTTCCTGGAGTATTTCAGTGTATCGATTGTGCCATTTGGGTTTTGCAGTCTTTCAACTAGTTTGATTACGACCAAGCAATTTGATATGATGAGAGATGATGTGACAAAACAATACGGGGTGTGTGATTAACCATTGTCTGTGACATCATATAAACGTAAATACTAGATAACGTTGTCGCCATAAATACTAGATAAAATTTCTAATTATTGCTTTACAGTTTTCGAGATGATTTCTTTGGATAATAATCTTTTGATTCGGTAGTGATCAAAAGAGACGTGAGCGTACGTCGTACGACACATAAGAGTCGCTTTTAGCTGAAGGAGGGCCGGCTGCTGTTGTAATTATTCCGAATACTAAAATACGGTGAGGCGGCGTGGGTAACACCTAGCGGAGTTCAGCATTCGTGCCATTCTTTATATCCAGCGCGTACGCGGGCCTGGAAGGTCCTGACATTGGTAATGGTCTGGCACATGCAATGAATGATAATGAAATTATGATTTGAAATTTTTGTCTGTATTAAGATAATTGTGTGCGCACGCAGCAATTGAAAGAAAGAATCCGCAATAAAAAAAAACAACAAGAAAAACAAAACAAAACAGAAAGATAATTCCAAGGGTTATTTTCAGGAATGAGATGCTGGTGAGCAGATATTGGCTTAAAGTGCAGCAGAGAAGATTCAGGTTCTGCGATGGGAGGTAGAATCTTTCAGTCGTATCTTAGATATTGTGGGAAAGGGAACTGAAAGAATCTGAGAACTACTGTGTTGTGAGTAACGTCAAACGATTATTGTTGAGAGACGGACTAGGAAGGTGGCTGCAACTTCTGTTTGGAAAATAAAACCAAGAATTAAGTAGATACCGTGAAAAGATAGAAGAAAAGATATATAGTCAAAAAAACGAGCAATGATTTAAAAACAGATTGTAGGGAAAGAATATCGAAAGAAATGAAATGTAGCATTAGGAGATCCATCGGTATGGTGTAATGATATGGTGTGGGTGTACGAGAAATGGTTACAAAAGTAAAACTCAATAAATTTCATCTTTATGCCCCCAAAAGAAAGAAAGCAATTTATGAAGTGCTACGCAACGGTAGTGGGGGAACCAAGGGGGTATATGGACCATGCCCCTCAAAAGGCCTAGAATTCTTGTTTGTTACCTTCCTTCATTTAGAAAACCTGATTTAAATATTAATGCTAAAATTATGTAATTATGTAGTATGTACTAATATTGTCTAGTAGCATATACACATTACAAAAATAATATACAACATAATAAATATGTTCCCTCTCCCCCAAGTGATCGCAGCAGGTAGCTGTCTGGCCGCACTCGCGCCGCTCTCTAATGCTCCGGCGCGCGCCATATCTTTGAGGCGGCGCTCAACACCGGTGGCTCCCTGGCGACAGGCGGCTGAGCGCGGCGCGGGGAGTGGGCGGCCACACTGCCGCCGCGCGGCGCGGAGCAAGCGGAGCAGAACGGCGCGTCGCGTGAGGTCCGCCACGCCCACCTTGGCGATGTCTGCGAACGACCGGCGAGAAACAGCGCCGGTAAATCTGCGCGCTGACAAGTGAGCCGGCGACGGCGGCGGCCGGGCGGGCGCACCGCGCCGCCGGGAGACGCAGCGCGCTCTCGCGGTTGGGTTGGTTGGTTGTTAGGGATTCCGGGCGCACCAAATACTAGGGTCATTGGTCCCGTAAATGTAGAGCATGTGTTTGCACGGAATGTGGCGATGTTCTTCCCTCGCTGGATGGCGAGAGCTGACCTACCGTCGGTTAGCGGGATTTTCTCAACAAGGTTTCTCCCACGAACGGGGCACCGTCTCAGCCGGGATAAGCTCTCAGCTTCCGACCAGTCTCTCGGCATATGTGGTAGTGTAGGGCATGCTAGTGTGTGTGTGTGTGTGTGTGTAAGGGGTGAGGATAAGACAAGGAAGAGGTAGGAAAGATCGCGCGCGGTCCGTGACTCGTTTGTTAGGGTACTGCACCGGGATTCGTCTTGTGATGATCGAAGAAACCACGGAAAACTACCGATCAGACCAGCCAATTCTTTGCCAGACTGAATTCGATCTAGCTGACAAGCTAGTGTCGAAAATCCTGCCACCGTCGGGACTCGGACCTAGGACCTCCCGGTCAGAGGAACTGCAGGGACATCAGTTGATGCTCTGAGTCATCTCTCCCGGTTTGTTCCATAAGCTAAGTAGGCTGTCCGTCTCTTATTACAGAAGCTTTGGCGGACCGCGACCCACCATGAGTAGCAGCGATTTCATGGACGGTTGCATCAGCTGTGTTGTAAGCAGCTTGCATTGGGTTTGAGAATACAGTCGTAACATCAGAAATTGCGGATTAAGTTAATAAAACATTTTGTTTCTGTGTCCAAGTTTGAAGTGTTTTGCATTTTCTAAACTACTTGGGTATTTAATGAAACCACAGGCATAAGGTCAGCTACAGCTTTGTTTTTCGTGAATTTACGCATATATTTGGAATTAGTATTATATAATCATCGCTGTGCTGTTCAGATACTATAAGGCAGTTTTGAATGAATGGGTTGTATATGGATAATACACGAACAACAACAATCATATGTTCATCTTTAAATGACAAAACGTAGCTTAGACATCGCCTAATCTCAAAGCAGTGAACTAATGTCCGATTATCATCGATTTGCATCCTTGCCAACTTGTCTTTCCGTTGCCGCCAGCGACTGTTGCCAATCTGAACATGTGCAGGAGCATCTTATTGCATTTCTCGCCAGAAAAAGAGCAAATCAGTCGATGCTTCGGGTACAGATGATGTTTACTGTTTACATTGCATAGCACGAGAATGACCTCGCATGCTACTGCAGCGAATAATCTTGGAAACGTCGTGAAGAATTCAAAAATAGAAATACGGCGTCGCCGAGCTGCAGGAAGCGAATCTAGGGGTATAATGTTTTGCAAATGTTAATGACCTGTAGAAATTGAAGTTCACAGCAGGCAGGAGTTGGTTTACAAAAAGTGAAGAGAGCTGAGAAGGCCTCACTGTAGAGGTGCTTATTCTGCTTTCTTTCTGCAATGCTAGTCCGGAGGTTTTAATGTTTTTTTTTTATCATAGTCCGTAGAAGGTTGGGTGGAGAATCATGCAATTACTCTACTTGAAGTATAGTAATGGGGACAGAACTAGGAAGGAAGTGTAACCCATGACCCTACATTGAGGTACTACTCCCCCATCGGCATGTAAATGCATGGAAGAAAATCAGGGATGCAGTGGATCAGAGCAGGCTTCTAGAATTCCCAACCGGGAATTGTTGGACTCAATGGGAGTTTTTATTCTTATTAATAATGTTTGTATGTATTTATTTGGCATTTAGGGGTGAATTAATCCGACTTTTGTCAGCTAGCGTTGTTCCCAGGGCCCTGTTTATATTTGTTATCCAGATCTAGGATTAAGGGAGGCATGTGGCGAGCATGATTTATTCCCGTCAGCGTACCTTGCATATTATTTGACTTGACTGAACTTTTCTTTCGTCTCACAGCTGCGGAAACTGAGATTTTATTACAAAGCTACAGCTTTACTTTTTGACTCGACCGGGAATCGAACCCCAAATCGGACCAAGGAAAGCTAGCTGGCTCTCCAAGCCACCCTAGGGGCAATCTGACAGTAACAATAACAGTAATAATAATAACAATAATAATGGGAAAATCTGGAATACCATAATAACATACAGTACCGTATCAATACCTTAATAAAGCAATTACCAAAATACTGGAAATAATGTGTGTTAATAGTTCTCCGAATTGGATTCTTCGTCTCCGAAGAAAGACACGGGTAGAGCAGGATGCCCGCGACCTCGCTTCGAAATCGGCAGCAAACGGAGTGGAAACTGAACGGTCGGGAGGCGGCGCCGAGCGAGGGCGGAGAGCGGAAGTGGGCGTGAGCAGGAAGGGAGCGCCGAGGCCCCGGGCTCGTCACCCGGGCACGGCGCGCGCGCTCCGCCTCCGCCTCCGCCGCGCCGCGCCGGGGCGTCGCCGGCCTTGGGGGCGCACTAAAAATACGGCAGTCGCTCCGTACGCAGCGGCGCTTACGCGGAGGCGGGGCCCCGGCGCGGCGCGGCGCGGCGGGCAGATACAAACCCATAACCTTCGGGTATGTTTAGTCGGCGCGCCGAGGGCGAGCGCCCTGCTTTTAGTGCGCCCGGCCGCCTTCCCTCCCCAGAATGCCCGCACCGGCACTGTCCTGAGTCCCACTCGGCACACTCCGCCTAGTTACTCTCTGTCCCGCCCCCACCCCACAACACCTCGTCCTAGTCCGCCCAGTTACTCTCGGTTCCACCCCATACACCTCGCCCCATTCCACCCAGTTACTCTTGGTTCCTTCCCATAACACCCCGCCCCATACGCCCTCATACTTTGTCCCACCCCAAAATACCCCGCCCCGCTCCGCTCAGTTACTCTCGGTCCTGCTTCACACCACCACACAACACCCCGCCCCACTCGCCACAGACTCCCCTGGCCCACACCCGCTCGCCGAACTCGCTCACTCCATCAGGCTCCGCCCCGCCCCTCACCACCCCGCCCAACTCGGTACTCTTTTCCATGCTACGCTTCGCCTCGCCCTGCGCGGCACTCTCCGTCTCGATCTACCAGGCAATCTCCGACCCGCCATACGCTTTCCCGCCCGCATACCACATAGCTCCCCTCCCCACCTAAATGGTCCGCTTCGCCTCCTCCCGTTTCTCCTTACCCCACAGCTCAGCATCGTCCCACTTCGCTCCTCCCCCCCCACTCCTCTGCTCCGCCCTGTCCCTCTCTCGTCCACTCCACCTCACTTCACTCTACGCCAATCCGCTCTTCTCCGTCCCGCTTCTCTGTGCTCCGTCCGCCCTGGCGTACTTCACTCAACTCCAGTCCACTCTGCCCTGCTTTGGACCGTCCCATTCTGTGCCATAGCGCTCTATTCCGACCGCCTGTTATGCTATGTTCTGCTCTGCTGTTTAGTTCCGCTCTACTCCTTCCTACCTCTCTCTTCTCAGTCCTACACCGTTAGTCTCCGTTCCTTCCCACGTACCTTCCCTGTTACGTTCATGTTCTGCCACGCTTTCTTCGTTCCTTCCCCACTACTCACAGCTATCCTACCTTTCCAGACTTACCCAGACACTAGTTCTGCCCCCCCCCCCCCCAACACCTCCCTGGTAGTGATCCTCCTCTTCCAGTATCTCTTTCTTTCTTTGTCTCGTCCCCCCAGTTACTTCTCAACCCTCCTCAGCAATACTGTCCCGTCCTTCGCTCTCTCCTTACTGCAGTACCCTATCCGTCCGCTCTACTTCCCCCGTCGTGTTGCGTTCGGCCCCAAGCCTGGTCTTCAGGTTCTTCTCCCACGTCCTGCCAGGCTGCTCTGTCCCTTGACCCGGTTTTAAACCGGAAACGCCTTTATTCTTGACGTCCTTGGAGCAACTGCCTGTCCTTGAAGGATCGTCTCGGGTTTTCGTGGTCCCTTTTCGTCCCAATGCTAATGCTTGTTTTGTTTGTAGTTGCATATTCTCTGTCTTGGTGCTACCACAAGCTTCAACTCACCGCCCCTGCTTGCCGGAACCCCTTCGATTCGCTGTCGGCCTTCCCGACATTCGCTGGATTCGTGAGCCTTACCGTCCATACCGCTCATCATGCAGAGGCAACTATAATCAGACAGTTGTACGTGTCGAATTTTCTTTGATGCTCTTAGTTCTTTGTAGGTTCTCGGTAGGTATTTTGGGTGATTTCTGAACATCTAGGGAATGTAATACGAACGCTTCGCGTTAATTTTTAATAATACTTGTGTCTCATGTACTTGCAATAATTTCATGGGTATAATTTTGACACGTATTTGATAATCGATAGTATTTTTCCCTTCTTGAACAGACTTTGCAATGCCACCTCCAGGCGAGAACGAATGAAATGATTTGCAAGATATAACATGGCGTTCATTAAGCTGCATAATTCCTGCTAGAGTTGCCGTATTTAAATTTTGTAGTTGGTGATCATCACTCCAAATGTCCTAGTCTGGCACACTACTTGCTTTTTCTCCTGCTAGATAACTGTAATTTGTTAGTGGAGTTTTCCTGATCGAAGAAGTGATCCGAAAGTTTATCGAATCTTCGATAAATCGAGGGAAGGCGCTTCGTCAGCGATGTGCATGGATGAGTTATCCACCGTCTTGCGCATAATCGCGCGCGCGTAAAAAGTTTATCAATGACGATCTGGTGGCCGCGCGCCAGGCGGCGCCACGTGTGCCCGCGCGGCAGCGGCGGCGGCACTGTTGGGAGGGGGGTGGAGGGGAAGGGGCGCGCGGTAAACAAGGCTCCGAGGCCCTTCCTGGCGATGAGCGACGCGGCGCACGCCAGAGTAGTAGGGCGCGGCGCGGAGGGGCGGGGCGGAATGGGTGGGTGGGTGGGTGGGTGGGTGGGAGGGCGTGGCACCGCAGTGCAAAGTGTAGCGGAATGGGTGGGTGGATGTGGATGGGTTGGAGAAGGGGATGAGTTGGCGAGTCGAGGAGGTGGGTCGCGAAGAGCAGAGGCGGGTGGAGAGGGGAACGGGGGTGGAGGGGGCGGGTCGTAGGAGGGTGAAGGGCGGGGGAGGGAAATGGAGTGGGTGGTAGGAGGTGGAGGGGGCGGGTCGGAGAAAGGTGGTTGGTGGCGGAGGGGAGTGGAGTTAAACGGAGTAGGTGGAGCCGAGCGGAACTCTGTTAGGACACTATTATCCCTTTTCCCAAGTCCCACTGAATTCCTAAAACATGGAAAATCTTCGTTTATTTGTTTTAATCTCTGAAACTGTACGAAAGAGAATGACGATATCGAAGTATTTCCTTGATTTTAACTATGCACATTGAAAGAGAATATTTCACACCTCTGCAATATTTCAGTTCGTCCTTGAAAAGTGAAAAGAGAACCTATTTAATGCAACGCTACCCTCATTTCTTCTCAATAGTACTATTTTCACCGGACGATTGTTTTTCTTCTTTTCTCCCTCTATTGAACGAGAATTGAAGCAGGAAAATTCCGCGAAACAAAATAAAACAAGTGTAACGACGAGGATTCAATCGGGGCTATAGAGTTTCCTTGAAGCTCGTTTTAACATTGCGAGACGTTAATAAGCTTCACACTCTTCCGCAGATATCTTGTTTCTTTTGTAGGGTCGACGTCCTGTCCGTCTCTGCTGTCGTTGTCGAGTAACCATTGCAAAGGGAATTGGGACACTGTGAGGCCGATTGTGATTACGTTTTGAGGTAGGGGAAACGATTCATACAAGGAGAGGAGTATAACATCTTTCAGGCTCATCTTTCAGTAGTAGAGCAAGTAAGAGCTCAATGATAGTTTTCATTCCTTAAAAAATAATAAAATGTCACCAAAATAATACATTTGTGGATCCACAATCGTGAAAAAATGCATTTACATTAATGATTTTTGCTCTGCGAAATAATATTTCTTTGTCCAGTTAAGCCAATTACTAGATAATGTAGATAAAACCTTTAAAATTAATTGAATAAATTAAAACTGTTTCTAATAATAATAATAATAATAATAATGTTATACTCTTTCAAATTAGATATATCTTGTTAACCCTTAGGATACCACAATAAATAATCAAATAAAAATCAAACACAATAAAAAATATATCACAAAATACATTTAATTCCATTTACAACTTCACAGGAAATGTCTCTGTGATACTCTGAAATCTTTGTTGTGTACGTACTCTGTCGTTGCTGGTGTGTTTGCGAACGTGCCGCCTGGTGTACCAGAATTGAGAAGGGCAGGAGTGGGGGAGTTCATGGAAGAGATGGGCGCGGGCGCAAGCGCGGTCCAAATTCGAAATTAAAGGCGCCGTTTAAATGCATGAAGCTTCTGTTTTGAATCGTGCGGTCGACAGGGAGGGGAGACTTGTTGGCGGGGAGAATTGAAGACAAGGGAGGAGAGGCAATGTATCCATAGTGCTTAAATTCTTTCGCTGGATGCGGAGTAGGCGTGGAAGGCAATAAGAGGCAGTGGTTTCGGAAGATTTTCGTAGTGCTTCACTAATCTCGCTGGATGTGAAGCAAACGTGGAAGACAGTAAGAGGCAGTAATTTTGAAAGATTTTGGGGCAATGTTATGTATTTCAAACAAGATGTTCTGAATATTACAATGTTGAATGCTACAGGTCTTTAAACCAGGAGTAAATAATTTACACTATGCTTCAAACTCGTCATGTGTATCATTAATTCAGCACAGTTACGTGAACCCAAAATATTGAGGAACGTCATGCAATCCGTGGCAACAGATTGATTAGATTTGTGGATTGTTATAGTTCAACAACAAACATTTATTAACAGTGACTTCGGTTTATAGCATGCCGACCCTGTCTGAATTATGTTGTTCACAAGCACATGTGTTAAAATCGAAAATTACTGCAATGTGAAGGAAATAGCTGCTTCTTGATAATCTAAGTGGAGTGAGGTTATGTCAGTTATACATCCAGATGTTAAAATTTTAATTTTCCTAACATCCCGTGAAATTCAAATGCTGAATATGCGTTGTCCAAACTAATTGATCTAGTGTTTCTCAAATAAAAAATGGCATATGGAGAACACACAGTTTCATTGCGAATTTATATTTTTGTTGAGGTAAATCATGGGAAATTATCACATGGCATTTCCTTTTCGTCCACCAAGAGATATGATCCATGTTTTTGTTTATCTTTGAGCATCTTCCAGAACAGTAGATTCTATCTTACGTTCACTCATCTGTAACACGGCCCACAATATACGAAACATTCTGGGTGGTCTACACAGCCCAATGAAAATGATTGACTACACAACTAGTTGGAGAGCGGTTCATGATTCATGTGGAAGCTCGATTAACACGTTGTATGTTTCCAGGCCGTTTTTCTTGATACTCTGTGCATGTAAACAAAATATTCGCGAACCAGAAGGCTGCGCTGGCGGGTTTCGCCAGCGACTTCGTCAAACATCTGGCGCGACCCCAACGGCACTCGACTTCGCGCAAAGGCAAAGGCCCCATGAATCTCGCCTTGGGAGGGTCAGCCGGCTGCGACACGTGCCCGCCCGCTTTTGCAGCCCTCGCCCTCGCCATCGCCATCGCCATCGCTCACGCCCGCTCCACGCCCGCGTCCACGCCCGCGTCCACGCCCGCGTCCACGCCCGCGTCCACGCCCGCGTCCACGCCCGCGTCCACGCCCGCGTCCACGCCCGCGTCCACGCCCGCGTCCACGCCCGCGTCCACGCCCGCGTCCACGCCCGCGTCCACGCCCGCGTCCACGCCCGCGTCCACGCCCGCGTCCACGCCCGCGTCCACGCCCGCGTCCACGCCCGCGTCCACGCCCGCGTCCACGCCCGCGCTCACGCCCGCGCTCACGCCCGCGTCCACGCCCGCGTCCACGCCCGCGTCCACGCCCGCGCTCACGCCCGCGTCCACGCCCGCGCCCACGCCCGCGTCCACGCCCGCGTCCACGCCCGCGTCCACGCCCGCGTCCACGCCCGCGTCCCACGCCCGCGCCCACGCCCGCGTCCACGCCCGCGTCCACGCCCGCGTCCACGCCCGCGTCCACGCCCGCGTCCACGCCCCGCGTCCACGCCCGCGCCCACGCCCGCGCTCCACGCCCGCGTCCACGCCCGCGTCCACGCCCGCGTCCACGCCCGCGTCCACGCCCGCGTCCACGCCCGCGTCCACGCCCGCGTCCACGCCCGCGCTCACGCCCGCGCTCACGCCCGCGTCCACGCCCCGCGTCCACGCCCGCGTCCACGCCCGCGTCCACGCCCGCGCTCACGCCCGCGTCCACGCCCGCGCCCACGCCCGCGTCCACGCCCGCGTCCACGCCCGCGTCCACGCCCGCGTCCACGCCCGCGTCCACGCCCGCGCCCACGCCCGCGTCCACGCCCGCGTCCACGCCCGCGTCCACGCCCGCGTCCACGCCCGCGTCCACGCCCGCGTCCACGCCCGCGTCCACGCCCGCGTCCACGCCCGCGTCCACGCCCGCGTCCGCGCCCGCGTCCGCGCCCGCGTCCGCGCCGCGCCCGCGTCCACGCCCCGCGTCCACGCCCGCGTCCACGCCCGCGTCCACATCCACCCTCGGCCCCCGGCCCCGGCCCCCGATCGCGCGGGTGGCGCTGCGTCTGGCTGCGAATTAACTCGGAAAAGTCTGGAAGGCTCTCCGTCGTTTCCAGCGCTCGTTAAACAGATATTTCATTATTTAATGGACGGGGCGTGGCTGGGGCCTGCCGCTGCCGGTTTCTCTCTTTTTCTGGGTGGTGGGTGACAGTGGCGGTGGTGCGGGAATGGACAGCTCTAGTGATGACTGTGGTGGTGTTAGCGGCAGTGGCAATGGTGGTGGTGACAATGTCAACTCGAGTCATTACCACCACCACGGGTAATGTTGATAACGATGGCAGCGGCTCTGTAGTAGAGACGGTGACAGTAGCGGTAGAAATGAGGGTGGCGAAGGCGGCGGTGGAAGTAACTTTTGTCAGTGATGGTAGATGCATTGGCAGTGGCAGTGGTAGTGGTGGTGGCAATGGCGGTGGCAATGGTGGTGATTGTGATGAGTGGAGTGGTGGAAGTGACGTAACCAGGGGGTGTCTGTTTAGAGCCGCTGCTGTCTCACCTTGGTGGCGAACAGCGTTACAGAGTATCAGGTCACCCGCCGTGCACTTAATCTAGGGTGTATTTGTATTTCGTCTGGCCGAGTTCGCGCAGCAAGGTAGTATCGCTGTCTCTATGCGTCACCAAACGTTCCCCGGTCCGAATTTGATGCAAGGCGATGTATGTTTTCACAAGTGTGTTGACGTGAGATGAAAAACTGGTGCGTATCATGTTTTGATTGAAATCAACTTTTTATTAAAAGGTCGAGAGTGTCCATTACTCTTGCAAAATGTCATTGGAAATGCCAACTCAGAAACAACGGTTTCTTTCGCTTTTTATACATGCTTTTTGTCGCTCATTTGTAAAGGAATGGTAGCGGAAATAGTTATTTCTTGTAACCGTTTTTGCGTGCTTTGATTGTGCTACACTGCAAGAAACTACTAACCAAGTACTTCCCAATGCTCACTGGAATTGTACTGTTATTACAATTGAATGTGAAATGTCTTTAAAAGCGAAGTTGTTGTCGGGTCTTGGTGGGTTGCAACTATTAATGTTCTCTTGCATCTGACGGTGTCAGTTATGCCGGGAGACAGATCAGGAGCTTAGCGCTGGTCCCGCCTGGGGGGATGCTCCGCTGGTGGGAGATTCCTGCTTGGGGAAAAGCCCGCTAGCCGACACATAGGTTGGCGCTGGATCTCAGTATCTAGCGGAGGAATCACAGCCAACTCCCGCGGGGTGAACATGTACCACACTTAGGGAATTAATGACCTTAGCAGTTGACGCGCCCGGAATTACTAATCAACCAAAATCAAATCCGACGGTGCCGTATACTCTGTGGAGAACACATTGTGGCTATACTTCTGACAGAGACGAACATATTTCCTTTGTGCCGAGAATTCCAGCCTGTCATTTCCAGTTTATGAACCTACTACGGGAGAGCAGCGTTAGGTTTTTAAAACGATTTAT
Source organism: Acheta domesticus (assembly GCA_031308135.1). Classification (NCBI taxonomy): domain Eukaryota; kingdom Metazoa; phylum Arthropoda; class Insecta; order Orthoptera; family Gryllidae; genus Acheta; species Acheta domesticus. The sequence continues at coordinate 173,784,890 of JAHLJT010004567.1, forward strand.
TGGCTTCCTTCGTGAAACTTCAGGCATCAACGTTTACTACTTGGTTTCGAATATAGCACATGGAAAGTCTTCGTTGAAGTTGAAAGTTGAAATTGCGGTTTTTGTGCTTCAGCAAATACGTTTGTCAAGTATTTTTGTTACATTTTGACGGGGAAAATTCGTAATTATCCCCTATCATTTGTTTACTTGTAACCACATTTTCATTCTTATTTGCTAACATTTCCCAAAAATTAGAATGAAGACAAAATTGTCACCCTCACTTTCCCAGAAATCGCAAGCAAGAATTAAATAAAAGTAACCAAATTCCAGGAAACGTTCTACATGATCATTTGAATGTTTTACAATAATTACAATTTTTTCATCACGAATTGACTGATAATTAGGTTCAAAAAGTGCAGTTAGGAGCGTTGTGTTTACTATCAAAAGAATGAAGTTTGACTTCTTCCGCGAATTATTTTTTTTTATAATTACCATTTCATTTTTAAGAGAGATGTGGCCAATTAAATGTTAACCCCGAAAATTTAATTTGACCGTATCCTTTGTAAGTTAACTGGTAATTAAATGAACTCAATTGTGAGAAAAATTATTCTACGTATCAAATGTCAGTAAGTTTGGAGCCAATATTTATGTGGTTTACTCGTCTGCTGTTGTGACGAAGCTGCTCCCTTGGAGTCGCTTTTGCTTTTTCGTTTTTCCGTTTCGCTTTTCTATCTCAACCTGGAAGTGTGCTCCTAATATTTCAGTGCAATTTACTTCAATAAATAGAACATATAAACTTTCTTACAAGCTTTCTTTGTTGGCCCATCGTTTGACTTGCCTGTTCCTTTAGAATTGTACCGGCAATTTTACTTCAGATCTTTAAAGCGAAATGTTGGCCACAAAAAATAAATTTGGTTATAACTTTCTTACATTATCTGGTTAAAATAAACGAAAGGGTTGCCGAAAGTGAATCAACAATTCCTCCTTCCCATTTTTGGAAATGTCAGTGCTTTTGGAGCTACCATTGATGTGACTGCCCCCTCTAGACGTCTTGTGGCGCATTCGCGTCTGGTCTTGCGACCGCATTTCCATCTCTGGCCCAGAGTGCTCTTCGAATGGCTTCATTCCCTCCGGTTCTTCGATAAGGAGGGCTCTAAAGTTCCGTCGGGGCCGCTAATATAAGAATAACAGCGTGATGTGGAGCCCATGAAAAAGCGACGAGAGACGCTCCCCATTCTCAGTTCTGTTACTCTTCGCTGGCGCGGCCTGGCTTCTGCGAAGGGAAGAAATAAAGCCCGCAGTGCATTGGACTGTGAATTATGTCTCGGAGCTCCATTTTTATGATTTTTGTTTTCTTATGAAAACGTCTTTGACGAGAGCTCGAATATTGAACGTCTACTTCATTTCGTAATGTCATTCCTTTGCACTTTGCGGTACTCACGTTTGTTAGAGGGAAACGGCTGCGGAAACTGGCCATTATATACGATGAATTCCTCCTCCCGCGTGGACCTATAAAAGTCATTACATTTCCTGTAATAACAATAGAGTCAAGTAATGAAATTCAATTACTGTGAAATGGGGTTACCAATAATGTTTTCGAAAATGGAAGTGTATTTTATGTATTTTAAAGAGCTACCTTCGAAATAGAATCCAATCCAATATTGAAAGCTTTCAATGTGATGCTTTCATTAGTAGTAGTAATAGGGCCCCGTTTGTTTGGAAGAAAAAATGAATTAGATGTGTGAGAAATTGCCCATACTGTCTCTTGTAGAGAATACCGAGATGGAAATATGACTGATTGTATATAATTGTAACACTGAAGAATAAATTAAAGGATATTTTATTTTAAAACATATTTTCAATTGGGTTGCATTAAATCCATTAAATAGGTTTTCTGACCCCAAGAATATTCCCTGAACATTCTCTGATTCCCAGTTACATCCCCATCAAGCAGTATAACCTCAACACCGTGGGATCAGAATTTGCCACGCCGTATCATTCTCTATACCAGGGCTGCTCAAATGCAGTATTTAGGGCCAGACTACCTGCGGTGGCCCACGCGCCTTTAACTATACTAGAGCCGCTCGCGTCCGAGCGCTTCCCCTCCCAACAAGCCGACTCGAGAAGCAGCGGGCCACACCGGTGGCCCACTGGAAAGCGCTGGGCCATGGCAAGCCAAGTGGGCACCCTAATTGCGCGGCCCTGCTTTATGGCGTAGTCCCAATGACTACAAAGCACTTCCCCTCCCGGTAAGCCGACTCGAGAAGCTGCGGGCCACACCGGTGGCCCACAGGAAAACGCTGGGCCAGGGCACGCCAAGTGGGCGCCCTACTTGCGCCCTGCTCTGCTGTACGGCGTAGTCGCTACGACGGTCGAGCGCTTCCCCTCCCGGCAGGCCTACACATTGTCGTTGCCCAGCCGAAGAGAGCGCTGACGCACGCCGTCGGCCCCGGGCACGCGTTCGGTGCACGCGCGCGCGTCTTATGTCTGATCTATTTGCGTCGCGCGCCGCGCCCGCCGTCTGACGGCGAGGCGCGGGCGGATGTGAAGGTCGCGCCTGACCTGCGGCCTGGGTCAAGGGCGCGCGCGGTCGCAGGAGGCGGCAGATGTACCAAAGCGCTTTTCGAAATAGACGCGCAGCAGTAGTGTTGGGAAGTGCTTCGCTTGGGGGGTGCAGGATCATATCAGTAATTTCCGTCGCTGAATACTGCGCTAATGTTGACTGCGTTTGAATCTGACGATCCTCGCAGCGAAGCACTTGATCCAACAGCAAGTGTATCGCTTTCGTTCTCTCTCCACTTCTTTGCCTTCGCTTCTCCCTCTCCTGTCTGTTTGTCTTTGAACTTTTCTCCCTTTTTCTTCTCTATGTCGCTCTCCCTTTTTCTCTCTCTTTCTCTCACTATTTTTCTCTTTCTTTCTCTCACTATTTTTCTCTCTCTTTCTCTCACTATTTTTCTCTCTCTTTCTCTCACTGTATTTTTCTCTCTTTCTCTCACTGTATTTTTCTCTCTCTTTCTCTCACTGTATATTTCTCTCTCTTTCTCTCACTATTTTTCTCTCTCTTTCTCTCACTATTTTTCTCTCTCTTTCTCTCACTGTATTTTTCTCTCTCTTTCTCTCACTGTATTTTTCTCTCTCTTTCTCTCACTGTATTTTTCTCTCTCTTTCTCTCACTGTATTTTTCTCCCTGTTTTTCTCTCACTGTTTCACTCTCTTTCTCTCTCTCTCTCTCTCTCACCTCTAAGCATTCTTACACAATGCACGAAAAATGCTTCGCAAATGATTGTATTGTTTGTCCACGCTGTTGCAAAGGCGGGCTCCCCTTCTGTGCGCAAGCTGTGTGGCCTCTCTTATTTTGACATTAACTTATTAAATTTGGTTTGGCGGATCTTTCTGTTAAATTTAGCCATAAACTTTCTAGCATTTACAGAGAACTACTGTGACCGATTATGTAATGAAATACAGTAAAACTTGCTCAGTGCGGAACTACAAGCAGCCAGTATTTTTTCCATATTAGACAAGTCTCCGCATTATACAATGTAATACAGTACAACGAATGTTTGAGAGGACTACAATTCATGTTCACATTCGACAGTTTTCCGCATTATACACGTTCCGCAATCAGCAAGTTTTACTATATATTATTTAATACATTTACTAAAGGAAGTAATTTCGCTTAGGTATTTGTGTTGTCACCCTTTAAAATGTCCATTGTTGGTAAACGTTATTTAGTTTTTTGTTTGGCCTTTCTTCGAATGGAATGAATTTCTAGAGCGTTTCGACATTGACCTGTGTTTCCTTTAGAATTATCGAAAGCGTCTGTCGAGTATAAAAATAGTGCAGCTGACGTTCCGACTGCGTGCGCTGTTTTTACAAGAGTTTTGTTGCCTCTCGACGTCTACTTTTACCTCTTGTTGACTTCTCCAAGAGTTGAGCTGCGACGCCCATAATCTGCGTTGGATCCCCTTTCTCGTGAAACAGACACTTGAGACCGGCAATATCAAGGATATCCTTTTTTTAAAGCAAAGGTGAGACTTGACCTTTCGGATGTTTTTGCACTTTCTTGGTATGTTGTTTTGCAGCAAACTTTTACACTTTAATGGACTGTGTTTCGCTGGCTACCGTTAAGTCACGCTTGGATACCGATTCTAAGAGAATGTGCTTACCGATCTATTGAATACGGACAGTTGTTGAATTATTAGAAAGGATCAAATATTATCTTAATTTCACATCATACACACACCACGCACACACACACACACACACACACACACACACACCACACACACACATGCATACATACATACATACATACATATGTATAGATCTTTCGATTACTTTATAAATTGATGTTTGCATTATTTTTTAACATTTATTTGACAAACGTTTTATGGTTTGTTAGTACGAAAGAAAGTATAAACAATTCTCAAGGCAGTAAGGAAATTTTTATTGAACCACTGTAAACATACGAGGTACAATTTTATGAAACGAATGCCTATTGTTATACTCCTTTATCCCTAAGTATTTTTTGCATTATTAACGTAGTGTATGCCAATATGAGATGACAAATGTGTGATTTAAAGTATTTTATTTTAATTTTATAATTTGCTACTTTGCACACGCTTCCAATGCAATGAAGTCCTTTTACATTTAGCGCCGCACGTGCCAAATCGGTGTCTTTGTTTCTACACGATTGCTTTGCTGGTTACTAGCGTCGATTTTCATGAATTTTGAAATTTGAGATAATTTGTCATGTCGATGTGATAGAAAAGGGAACATTATTTTAAAAAAATGTAATTATATAGGAAAACTTTAACTAGAGATATTTATTTTGCAAAGTGTTTTACTCTAGTGTAGAGTGGCTGTTTTGTGAATGATCTTAAATGTTTTCTAATTAAAATACACTATTTTCTAAACCTCCTCCCTTAACTAAGAATTGAAGATTTTTAAGATGGGCACATGTGCTTTGGCGATATCAGGGGCAGCAGTCTCTCAAGATATAAATTTTCCCTTTGACATTTATAATAATGCTGCTTCTTGATGATGTCACTAAGCCAAGGAATTTGATTTCCAATGGCACAAGGACGAATAATAGATATAAATTAGAGCTGATATTTTGTTATCGAAATCATTTTGTAGTATTGAGGGAAGTGGTTATACATATAGAACCAGTCGATACATGAAACGTTAAGTGACTCTACACCTTTTCGCGAATGTCTCGCATTCTGTGAGTCGTAAATTATTGAAGGTTTTATTCAGTTTCTAGTGCATTAAATTATCTGCAAAATAGGTTAAATCATTTTTTCTGGGTGTGGTAAACAATTTTCAAGAGGAGGCGAGGAGGGTCTGCACCCATTACAAGTGTTCTGTTCGAAAACTCTAATACGAATTCTACGGCGGCTATTTGAGTTGAAGGGGCCCGGTTGCGCGATGCGCCATGTTGTCGGTTGGCGCGTGGCGCGAGGCGAGCAGTGCCCTGGCGAACACATTGCCCATTGCCCAGTGGCACGGGGCTGGCGAGGCGCGTGCGGCGCGGATGGCGACGCGGCCGAAGCAGCGATCGCCTGCTGCCTGTTGCCCGCTTACGTAACGCGTTCTCATTGAGGCGCATCTCCGGCGGCGATGAACGGCGGAGGAGGGGGCGGCGCGGCGCCCGTGGCTGTGATTCTGGACGTGGGATGCGGTTCGCGGTCGAGGCAACGGCGACGGAATGGCAATGGCAATGAAAATGGTGATGGCGACGGCGATAGCAATAGCGATGATGAAGGCGAAGGCGGAAATGAAAGCGACGGCGATGATGACGGCAGTGGCGAAGATGACGGCAATGGCGATGATGACGGCGAAGGCGACGACAATGGTGACGGCGATGGCGAAGGCGATGGCGATGGTCACGGCAAAGCGACGACAATGGTGACTGCGATGGCGATGGCGAAGGTGACGGCGATGGTCTCGGCGACGGCAATGGCGATGGTCACGGCAAAGGCGACGACAATGGTCTTTGCGATGGCGACGGCGAAGGCGACGGCGATGGTGGCGGCGGCGACGGCGGTGGTGCGGGGATGGTAGAGAAGAAATTGTTGACGGTGACGGCGGTGGCAATGGCGGTAGCGCTGGCGTTGAGCGGAGGCCAAAGATCTGCTGCGGCCGTCGGCGATTGGGCGAGCGCTGCCCTGCGGCCAGCGCTCCGAGCTAAATTTACCACCCGCATCCCCGCGCCGCCCCCGCGCAGCCTTCGCCCGGCTCTCGCGTGTCCATCCCGCCGCCGCCGCCACCGCTGTGGCTTGGCCTTCGCCGCGCCCACGCACCTACCCCACGTTGTTGCAGCTCCTCCCGAGTGCGAACTCCCATTGTCACCGCCTCTGAGCGGCTGCGTTCTCTTCAAGTCATCTTGTCGCCGTAGAGACGTCCTCGGTCTGCCTCCGCGTCGTAACTCCTCGCTGGCGCGACGTTTTCGCTGCTTTTGTGTGTGTCTCTATTTGAGGCATCTTGTAATGATCTGCTTTTACCTCTCGCCTTCGCATCGAAAGCTAACTCGCCTTTTACGAAAACACTAAGCCATAAAAAACTGATTTTCCATTCTATATTCATCAGCCTCAGCGCAGCAGTTACTACAAGAATTATGCTGAATCTGACTGATTGTCTCTTCTCTTTTCCGATTGTTTGAGTTGTATACTTTCTGATAGCACAGTTTTTCAAAATTATGGTATCTTTTAATCTATATCTGAAAATAGGTGTTCTTCCTTAATCTCTGTTTTTGTCTTCTTTCTCTCCTCCCTTCCCAAAACCTGTCTCCATTCTTCCCGCATCCGACGCTAAGACGATGTTGCTCCAACGCTGTCAGTCTTCTCCCATCACTCTCACCGTGCAGCCTTCGCTGTGATATTTCTCGCCCTGGGCACAGATCGCCGTGCGCTGCCCTGCTGTGCGTTGGGCGCGTGCATGTGCTTGGGCGCGGGCCCGCCCGTGGCCGGTGGCCGGCGACGCTTCTCGGGGTGCTTGCCAAGGCCGCCTCCGCATCGGCCTCCGTGGCACGAGCGGAGCTGTTAAAGTGTTACGTCCAAATATTAGGAATCACTATACGGCGCTTTCGGGCGAACGCTCTCTGACGTATTTGGACCGAGAGAAAGAAATAAAGCAAATGAATGCGACGATCTGTACGGTTGCCTGTTCCGAAAAAAAATGTTTAAAAAATACAGGTTCTGTTAAAGAAAACGGGTTCTGTTAAATTTTTACTGCGATCGGTATTTTTAGAGTTATCTACTGTTTCGGTCGAACGTAGTAATAAGAAATCGACGATTTTTTAAAATTAAATTTCTGTACTATTTTGTTCGCTAAGGTGGTTCATTCGAGTTTTCAGCATGCAGGTGGCAACAGATGTATATCAGTTCATCAAACAAATGCTTTGTCATCCCCTCCATTGAATGTGAATTTTTTTCTTTTTATGTATTATTTGCATTCAGTTCTGTTTCCATCCATGCTGTGTATCATATTCCTTTTATGTCATAAAATGATCAGATTCTCAGAAACAATTTCGTTTGGGACTGTTATAAAAAAAGAGCAAAACAGAAGCCAAAAAATGGATATGCTTGACTTTGTCGTTGTTTCCATTTGCCACGGACGCCGGTATAGTTTTTTGTCTAGATATTTCATTCGTTAGCCATTTGTTATTAGCTATTTATTATTAGATATTTCATTCGTTGCTTTTTCTTGCTTTCTATCTCTTCTGTTTACCCTTCCTTCTGGGCAATTCATTTGAACATACTGATGCAAATCGGCGCTGCTGCGAAGACAACGAAGAGAATTCGCTAGCGTAAGCAGACGTTTCCCACGAGAATTTAGTTTATTGTGTTTTAAAATCTATCGAAAATTCAAATTGGACTTTCGATTTTGTCTTGGCGCTGGCTGGTTTTAATGAGAATTTGTCAAGAGGCAAACTTTTCCCCGAATTACCGAATTATTCTAAATATGTACAATGATACTCTAATTCAAATGATCAAACGTGGAGTCAATCAGAATGCTATCTAACATTTCTGTAATATCTTGTACACGGTACGTGTCTTTGTCCCCGCCAGAACAACCAACATATGGGAAATGATCTCATATGAGAGGTTGTTACTGTTATTATATTTGTCTATGGCCTCTCCCTAACTCTCCATCTGTATTTAACTTTATGTCACGCCAGTCTTTTCTGTACGTGTCTACACTTGTAGAGAGATTACTATAAGAAGGCACCGCTTTGTCAGCTACTGCTTGGCCACTGTTGGCAATAACAGCAAGTTGGTCCATGCAATAATTTTGTCAGTGCGTTCGGTTACGGTTAACGCATTTGAAAATGGTTTCATCCCTATGTTTTGCAATGTCATCGCCCTGCATGACGTTCATTTGTTTCCCGACCTGTCAAAGCGGTCCCTTCTTAGAGTAACTCTCTATACACGTGAGAGCATGCGCAGTTGTAGGAGAATGGGAAAGGGCACCCAGAGCGGGTGGGCGGGCGGCAAGGGTCTGATCTCGGGTAGGGGCGGATCCAGCCGCTCATTTTGAGGAGGGCCTTCATATATTTTTAGATAATGGACGTATTTGTTATTATATTGTATATTGTTTTTGTAGCGTATTCAGTACTATACAATATTATTGTTTAAATAATTACATAATTCTAACATAAATAATTATTTAAATTGATTTTGAGAAATAAAGGAAGGTAACAAATGGAAACTGTAGGCCTTTGGGAGTGGGCGCATGGCCGTATGCCCCCCTCCCCAGTCCCGCCGCTGGCCACGGGGCGAGCTCGACGCTTCCGGAGCAGGGTCGGCCTGGGCCTGACGGGGCCGGACTGCATTCCGCGCCGCCTCTGCGCCGTCGCCCCCGGCGGCTCCGCGGAGCGCCGGGTTCGAATTCCGAGCGCAGCGCAGGGCGAGGCAGGGCGGTTCCGGTCAGCGCTTGCGCACACGGGCCCTCTGTGCGGACGCCCGGCCTGCTGCCTTATTGTGTTGGCCGGCGGCGGCGGCGCCGGGGCGCGCAGACTGTCTGGCGGCGGCACGGCGCTTGTGGGTGCGAGGCGACGGCGCTGTGAGTCACGAGGAAATGGTGTGTTGCAGAGCGCCTTCGTGAGCGTAGCGTGGGCGTGGGGGGGACGTGGAGGCGGTGGGGGTGGAGCGTGGCGGGGTAGGGACCCGAGTGAAGCCAGGCGGCAATGTGGGCGAAGCGACACGGGTTCTGCGAAGAGAGAGCGGACAGGGGCAGAATGTTTGTGCATGGGAGCGAGCTGCGGAGACGGGCCAGAATGAGGTTCGAAGCGTTGAACAGAGTACATTTTGTACAAATGCAGTTAATTTAATCAAATAATTAATAACGTGGAAGATGATGGGTTTGGCATAGTGTGTGTGTGTATGTATGTATGTGTAATCTTTATTCTATGACGTAGATCAATAATATTGTTTCCGGGAATACCTAAGCCTAAAACATCCATTTATGCAGACTTAGTCATCGAAATGGATTTCTCGTCTCTAGTCTAAGGGTATCTTTGTGCTAAATCAAGGGCCGTTTACTCATAACTTACTCGCAGTCTGTTTTGCCCTTTATTCTGTCGTTTCACTAATATTAAAAATCGTCAAACCCTCCATGCTAACAGTCGCTCTTCTCCAGGTTAAACTAATGTGCTTTCTGAATATTGTTTAAGGATTTCTGTCTCTTGGTAGTTCCTTATGAAGCAATTACATCTGGACACTGCTACAATATCGCGGTTTAACTGATCTTGAAATTCCATCCACACCAATGTCCATTCGTAACGGCTTCGTATACTTCGGCCAACTTCTGCTAACATTTGCCAAACACCGTGTGCACTGTCCCGGGTACTTAGTGTAACGGAGTTGGACAACACTGTAGCCTTGCCACGTGCTTCATTCTGTTTACATTCATGTCGTTACAGTGAATGAATGGCTCTAGCAATTATCTATTGCACTCCCATCGGGGAGTGTTTTCACTTTCACTTCTGTGTCCTTCGTTGTGGCTCTGTGTCCTCGGTTGGCTTCGATCCGTCATTCTTGTTGGCGGTTCTCACTGTCTCACTAAATGATTCTGCAACAATTCGTGTTGTAGTGTCTAGATATTTGCTAACGACCTTGAGTATTTGTCTATTCCGGTCATTTTTTATTTAGAATATATGAATAAAATTGCTCGTTGGACTTAAAACAGTTTCTAGGTCGTTTCATTTTTAACTCTTAAGCAGTTACAACATCAATGTTTTTCACTTTGCGTGTAGTAGAATGCCATTTTCTGTTCAGTGACCGATACTCAGGATGTTTTACGACGAAATTCAAAACGTGACATTCTCATATTTGCCATTTAAATGCTCTGTATGTAAATACTCATAATGTATTCTGTGAAATTTTTATAATATATTTTCTGTATATTTTCGTTCAATATATTATTTTTTATTACTATTTTGAACTATCTCCTTTGCCTTCGCATTTTAATTTTTTCAGTTTCGTTGTGTTTTGATGTAGTGGCAGCTCCTGACTATGTTCTTTCCAAAATGTATCTTCGACACTACATTCCGATAGTTTCCATTACCAATATTGTATCTGCGTTTCCAATGTTCATATTTAATTCCACCGCTTTTTGCTACTTACTACTATTTCACTTGTACCCTACTATCTCGCCCGCCTATTGCACAGTTTGTTACGACACATGATGCAACGCGCCACTGCATGCGAAGTCGAGACGGTCGTCTACCTCGTAACCAAATTCTTCAAACAAACTTAACCTTCCCGAACAAAGGAGACATGCAAGAGCACTGGCATCACCGCCCCCACAGGCGTTACCTCCCACGCCACCCCCGCCGCTCCCGTTGCTCGCACATCCACCATCACCTTTTCAGCCGCTCGCCGACCCACAGTCTCCGCCTTTGCCACCTCATGCGCCACGCTGTCGACCCTGCTCCTCCTCCTCCACCTCCTCTTGTCACTGCGACTGTAATTTTGACCATCCCTGCGCGTGACTTTCCCTGTCCCTGGATGTGCCCGCTCCTTACCTCGCCCCACTTCCGACCTACTGCTCCTGTCACCGCGTTTGTTACTACCATCTTCCCTGCTGCCGCTGTCCCCGTTTCCGACCCTGCTCCCCTGCTCCTGTCATCGCGTCTGTTACTACCGTAGCGTCGTGCACAAACATAGATGTGACAACAGGGCGACCGCATGGCACCACTGGGTTTAGGGTGGGACGTCAGGATTGACGTAGGCGGAAAAGCCCAGAGAGAAAGGTGGAAGGGCGCGGCTCAGCCAAACTAGGCGGACTGCAACGCATCGGCCCTCTTTCGCTCCAAGCAGTCGACCTGTGCAGATCGGAGGCAGCCGCCGGGTGGGGGTGCGGACCGCGTGCGCGGAGGCTAGGGCCGTCAATGTATTCTGTCGTGATACAGCGAGACTCGAGTGACGAGTAGTGTAGGAATTCTGCGGTGCTTCACACGATGGGATTTATTCGATAATTACGTAGAGGGTGTGGTAGTCGTAGAATCTATATTACTCCTAGTAGTGGGATCGATTTATTTCGTTCATTTAACTATTGTAGTTAGGTTTATTTCGGTAGTGGATTTATTTATTAATAAACTAGCAATAAGTTAAACCCACTCTCGTCTGTGTATTATTGCGATCTGCATGACGCCACACTACACACTGCTCCTGCCTCCTGTCTGTTCCGCTCCCTGTGTGCACGCCTTCCCTCGCTTTTTTTCCGTACTCGATCCCATCCCTCTTTGGCCCCGTCCCAGCTCTCTCCTCGATTCCCGGATCATTTTCCCCTCCGGCACGCGACGCCATTGCATCGCCGCGTCGCTTCACCGTCTTCACTCCACCGCCTCCGTCGTCGCCGCCCCCACCATCGTCGCGAAGGCGCTCGCGGCGCTAACCTTCACCTTTTACAGCGTCGTGAGGGCGGAGTGGGAGGGGGCACCGCTGGTTGTGGGGGAGAGGGGGAGAGCGAGGGGCACGAGCGTGCGTGCCCCCCGGCGGCGGCGGCGGCGGCGACGGTGTTTCGTAACGGGGGACGCAAAAATGGGGGTCAGTGGCTTGCGCTCGCGGTCCCCGCCGCGCCCCGCTGCGCCCGCCACGCCACGCCACGCCACGCCACGCCACGCCACGCCGCCGCGGCGACGGCGGCCATGGGCTTACACAAGCGTTTCGCGCAGCGGCGGCGGCGGCGGCGGTGGACGAGGAGGAGGAGGAGACGACGACGTACTGTGGTCCGGATTCGGGGAATAGCGGGCAAAAATATTTGGCTTCAATAAAACGAAATTTTTTCTGTACTGGGAGGTCCAAGGGTTGAGTTTCCACGGTGGCTGATTTATTTTTTGTCTTTTCTAAATAACTGGCTCAAGTCCAAACCACTGCTTGCATAGGAATCCTTAAGGCTGTTCTGATCGGTCTGTTCTCTGGTTCCGTCTTATCAGTTCCAAGTCAACAAAATGTGAATGTAGTATATTACAGTATTTATATTTACAACTTAACAGCACTTAGTATTTATTGTAATATAAAAACAATATAAGTGTGAACTCATTGTAAAACACACCGTTATTACGAAAAACTCCCTAAAATGTAGACATTGAGTTTTACCTCAAGATCTTTCTGCTGATATATTTTGTGTATGAAATTGCATCTCTCTAAACGAAGAAAGTACTCGCTCTTTTCAGTTTTAAGTTTACAGGTAGATGAACAGCAATGAGAATTAGATAAAAATGTAATTTTATAATTACCAAATATTGTGAAATGAGAATCTCAGTACCGGATGAGTTGACGGTTCTCCTTAACAATTCCATTCTATGGCTTCTTAGTAGTGAAGAGAAAAATATAACTTGATGTTGCAGAATTTGTAGCAGGAAATTTTCATTTTCGGGCTGTTTTTTTTTTTTTTTTTGCAATCATAATTGTCTGCTTTGTGTTTTGCTTTGTCTCTTTCTAACTACCGCGTAGCGGCGGCCCGTTCAGACGTTTCATTCGCGGCCGTGGCGACTGGAGTCTGGCGACCCCGGCGGAATGGGGAGGGGTGGGGGCGGCGCTCACACCCGCTCAACAGCGAAGGTTACTGCTTGCGTCACCCTGCGCACACTGCCGAGTTTACAGGAAGCGACGCGAGAGGGCGGGCGGGCGCGCGGCGCTCCTACCGGGTCTGTGAAGCTGCACTTTCTCCCGATGCGAAATCGAAATCGATAGCCTTTTTTTCCCCTCTCGTTTGAAAGAAGATTAATGACTCAAGTTATCGACGCTGTGGCAATAGTATGGAAATCAGTAGTAGTGGTGTCCGAAGTGATAGGATATCGACCGTTGAGCGCTTTGATTGGCTATCTCCAGAAAGTGTCGACCTCGAGTTTAACTTAATGTTATGGTATACATTATTTTAATCTGGTGAGTTGTGAAATTATTGAGTGATTTATACTAAAGTTTTACGTCTTCTGTTCTACGGTGCCAAGTGAAGACTATACCAATTTACCTTTGCTCGCAAGAGATGTGGCGTCACTAAAATGAAATCTTAGTGTAAGCTTTAAGCGTGGTTCAAACGGTTTCTGTTTTATCATGCATTTCGTCCTTCACGACACTCTATCTTGGGCATGTTCCTCTTTCAGCTTCCTTTCATCCAATGCTCTTTCTGTGTCCTGAATATAGATCGTTCTGGTTCGGAGTAACACATCTTTGGGTTCGTTAATTACATTTGGAGATTTGCCACTAAATGATTTTTGATGTTTCACAGTGATCTACTGAATTTCGAGTGAGTACAGCTTACACTTCTCACTGCAGCTGTGGAACTTCAGTCGCAGTCAAACGCACATCTCTAGTGGTGCCAAATTACACGCAGTCCACGATTATTGTAAACATTTTAAGGTAGTGAAGAGGCAATGTATGTGTTGGTGATTGCGTCATGCATTGGGACAATCCGACGAGATACTTACGCACTGACAAGGAATTTAAGTTCAATCGTAGACTATTGAGGAGTTACTAATTATTCTTAAAATCGATACATTACCGAGCATCCTTATCATAACTAATGACCTTTACTTACATTTTTGCTGTCAGTTAAACAGCATATTACAATAATCCAACGATCGCAAATCCAACGTTAGCAAAATCATATGATTAATCAGGGTGACCATTTTCTGAAAAACATAAAAAAACGGGGAAATCAGGGAATTGCATTGCTCGGGAAAAGTCCACAAAAGAGCAGGGAATTTGTAGCAGAATCTATAGAAGTCAGGGAAAAGTTTGAGTGTGTTATAAAACGAGATATTATTTCTTAAAACATTACTACTGCATTACAGGCACAAACACTTTTGCTCAGATTTTATTTGGTGAAAGTTTTTAAATTTGTACCATGTTGCCTCAAAATCAGAAAGCTGACCATTTACTATCAGGGAAGCTTTAATGTTTGCGTTAAATAGTGTGAAATCACAAATTTTATCAGGAAAAAAAATTTTAAATGCAGTGGAAAACCGGGAAAAGTCAGGAAAATTTGTTCCAGGAAATGAGTGGCCACCCTGTTAACAATAATAAAAACGGGGGTAAGGACGACGACGACAAAAACCCACTTTCTTCCAGCTGATAAGCCGTGTGCCAAATTTCGAGTGCTCCAAAAGGGGAGCCAGGAAGCGCTGCGCGTCGGTGTAGTGCTGGCGCTCCGCGGCGCCGGCTCAGCCGGATGCGTCCGCCCGCTTTGCCTCGGGGGAGGGGATGGGAGGCGGGGACGGGGGAGGGCAAGGCCCGCGAGCCGCGCTCCGTCATGCAAACACTGTCGACGCCTCCAATGTTATTTGCCGCCGCCGCGCCGTCGCAGTCGACGTCGCTCGCGAGACGGCAAATAAACAGCACGAAGGCCCCTCAGACCCCGCCGCCGCCGCCGCCACGGCCGCGTCACTCGCGCCTTTGCCAAACCCTGCCGCGCCGCGCCGCACCCACTGCCGATTCGCAGCTACTGCCAACCTCGCCTTCGCCTACTGGCCTTCCATTGCCTTAGGCAGCGCCACATGGCGCGGGCCCCCGCCTGTGCCTCTCTTCTTCTTCTTGCCGCGTTCCTTACTCGATGGTTTTAGGCCTGCGCAGCCTGAAACAAGAGGGGGGTCGACTGCATTTCCGGACCCCTCTGTCCCCTCACTGAGCCAGTGGCGGATTCGTGGGCGGCGGGGGGGGTCTTGGGGGCTATGATCCCCCCAAGAAAAGGCCTAAAGAAAGAAAATTGAATTGAGAAATGTGCAGGAAAAATAAAAATAAGTTTGTTACCTTCCTTTATTTGGCAAAATTGATTTAAATATTTATTTTGGCTAGAATTATGTAATTATTTAAAAAATAATATTCTATCATATATGTGTACACTACAAAAATAATATACAATATAAATAACAAATATGTTTATTATTTAACAAAACGTACGATCTCCCCCGCCCCCACTGCTCGGCTTCATGTGCACCTACCCTGGATTTAATTACAGTGACTTCTGACGTTTGATCAGCTAGTACGTGGTTATCCAATTGGGAGAAAGGAATTCCTAAATTTTAAGACGAAACCAAGCTTCCAATTGGGTAACCGTATCCTCTGATCAAACGCCAGATGTCACTATAATTAAATCGGAGTATACTTCAATGTATGATTTCAATATTAGGCAATCAATTCATACTTGAAAGCATGGAACTGCCTGCAGGAGAAACAAATATACATTTGTATTGCCAGCGCTGCCCTGACTGAAGTGCCCTGACTACACTTGTGTGTGCGGTCCGCGACGCAGGGCTTTTGCGGGCGGGCAGGAGGGCGGGGCCGCCCGGCGTTGGGGCTGGCCGTGCTGTTCCCGTCCCGGGGTGATGAGGAGGGGGAGGAGGAGGAGAAGGGGGAGGAGGATGTTTACGCCCGCCGCCACTCGACGCCCACGCCGTGCCGTCGGGGCCCGGCCTAATGCGCTCATTGAATTTGCAGCGTCCCGCCGCCTCGCGCCGCCCCCGCCGCCCACGCGCTTTAAAAGGCGGCCGCCGCCGCCGCCAACGCCGTCTGGGCGCTGCGGATTGGAGTCACAGGGTCGGCGGATTGGAGTCAAGGTCTTCTACTGGTGGCAGTGGCACGCGTGTGGCACCGTAGCATGCCATGAGCATCTCTGCGCAACTAGCGTCGGGAAAGGAAACTATTAGTAAGCCCGCCATTTTACAATAGGGATGGCGTTGTCTCTTGGTGGGGTGATCAACTGCGTGAAGGGGCGATTTCGTCGTGGTACTCGTGCCACGGACTCCTGCTCGTGGCATCGAGCTTGACAACACTGACCTAGAGTTTTCTTTTGTTACCTTCCTTTATTTGGCAATTTTTTGAAGTATTTATTTTCATTAAAATTATGTAATTTTTAAACAATAATATTGTTTATTATCATACATACACTGCAAAAATAACATACAATGTAATAATAAAAAATACGCGTATTATTTAACAAAAGTAGTTGATGCCCCCCTCCCCCCAATGATCGACTGGATCCGTCACTGCTCCTGCCAGAGTTTTGCCCCATCCGAAGATGGATGTCTTGCAAGGCGACACCCTACCTAGGCAGAATGTTTGGAGGAAATTAATATGTTTGGAGGAAATTAATGACGAGGTCAAGTGATAAGTTTGCAAAATCGACAATAAGAGACGATTTTTACTTTTTTAAGGTCGCATTTCAACTTCTAAGGTGAACAGATTTTCAGCAGATAGTCTGTAGTCCATTTGGCCAATTATTTAAATCCTCGTGAATATGTGCGCCAACTTGCAGGTTTTGGTTCGAAAGTTGTGCATGCAGTTGCGAGTGATACTGTAATTTTCGTTTTTTTAATCAATCAACTGTATTCTTTTTTTTGTTTGTCCTAAGCTTATGTGTACTAAACTTGAATTTTCGTTTTTTTGTTGCAGGTACGTGTGTATTTTACTGTGCGCTGGAGATCTTGGCCCATTCAGTTTTGACGATAAATTATATTTGTAAGTAATAATTTACAAGCTATTGTCCGTCTGGATGATAAATATTCGCACTTGATGAATATTATCGAAGTATTCGTATTTACAATGTATTGTGTGAACTATTTACACATGTCAGCTGTATCATGTCACACGAGGGTAAGTTGTGTTGTAAAATATATTGCGCTGAATCAATGAGGTTTACGTTTTGTGAAGTGCGTTATTCTGTCCATAGTTCCGAACTGCGTTTGCCATCCCGCAATGAAATTGATTTCCTAGTGAATGGCGCCCAAATTCGATTCTGAAATTCACTTAACAGGTGTTGCGGCTCGTTTGCATCGATTGCCCCGTGCGAGGAGCGTTCAGCCGCATTTCCATCACTCCCAGCCCTGGATTATTTCTTCTTTCAAGGACCGCGCCATTCAGTTGGGACGAACAATCAGTGTGCAACTCACGCATGTGAATGTCTATCGTTTATTAATATAAAATATAAAAATCTATATTTGTTTGTATTTTGTGGACTGCCGTACTGTTCGTCCGATTGCGATAAAACTTTGCCAACGTAGTGCTTGCACTTGCGCAAAGAATATAGGATTATTACAATGGGAATGTGCATATGTGTATCGCACACAGACGCGAGTTGATAATGATTTTATACGTGTACGCTGACTCAAGTGCCCATGAACAAAAGCACTAAGCAACCCGCTTCACCCTCAAGTATTAAGCGCGTTTTCTGCACATTCTGCCCCCTGCGATTGTGAAATATCGGCCGGAATTATTACTTCAACATTATCTAGGGCACGTAAATCATATTTCTCCAAGACAGTGTAATAACGAATGCATACCCAAACTTGAGAGAAAACGTTTTAACAATAGGATACTTTACAACCATTTCCAAACTAGGACATAGAACAAAACCATACTTGGGAGAAAGTCTTTCATATATTGCAATTTTTACTGAGCGTATCGTAAAACGTGATTAACAATCACGTGACCGGTCGTATGTGAAGTGTTATATTGCAGTAGCGAAGCATTGTTGAGTTCACTAGTTGATTATAATATTTAGCTTGCACCAATTATTTGGATTATTGGGATTTATTGCGCAATATTACTATAATCCAAATACGTAAGAAAATAAATGCTTTCTGGATTAAATTAATGGAATGGCAATGTTAATAACGAGTAAATTTGACAGGGAGGTAATTTATTGCTAAGAGTACAAACATATTTACATACATAATTTTATGAATGTATGTTTGTAAAATAGCCTCTACAAAATACATTTTTTCAACTTGTACGGCCATATTTTAGAAACATTTCCACCACGACATGTGTGCATATTGATGCCGCCTAGTGCTTGCGTTCTTTTACATACACGCTCGCTCGGAATGGCCTTCTGCTCTTTCGTGCGGGCATGGCGTTTTTGTGGACATAGCTCGCGGCCGAGGGTCCGATTCAGCTCAGCACTGCGCAGCGCGCTCAGTAAATCAAGTCCATCTGATAAGTTATCGGGCGCGCGCGCTCAGCTCATAAATTAATGCGGCGGCGATGGCGGCGGAGCTGGGGCGACGCTGCATCGGCACGCCCATTTGCATCACCGCTCGCATTTGATGTTGCAAATTGAAATGGTCGTTCGCGCTGAATCATGGCGAGAAGGCCTCCGGTAATATTCGTTTTGTATGTTTTTGTACCCGAAATGATGTTTCTGTGAAGTTATCGCGTCTTTTGCTAGGATTGCGGATGTTCGTGGAATGTCAGCTGTGACAGAAGACATTTGAACATTTTTCCTGGGTTCGGATGCTTGTATATTCGGCAGTTGAAGGTTTCATACTCTTGGACGTTTAAGTACGAGTTCTACCGGTGGTGAATTATTTACACTGGTTAAATCGCAGGGGTTACGTTTTTGGGAGTTAGAGACAAATCGGAGCTTAGTACTGAGTTTCCAAAGAAAATAATTCTTCTCCGCGAATATCAATTTTTCAACGTCTGGCTTACCTCAGCCAATTGGTATGGTAATTATTCTTCTTACTAAGTTTTCAATGCGAAGCCGTAGGATATGAAACGCACGTTTTCAACGTCCGGTTCTTTTATGATGACAAATGCTCCTGAAGGAAAATAACTGTTTCCTACTTCATGTTTTGCTTCATGCTCATCAGCTGTGGCAAGAAACCTTGAAATTAACGTACTCGTCAATTGTACGTGTTCCTGTTGCCTTGGAAAAAAACATTGTGAATCTTTCAGCATTCTAGTGATTTTCAGTAGTTGGCCTTTAACCAAACAAGAAGTAAAAATAGAAAGTAGTCTGGACTCTATGCGAGGTCACATGTTCGGTAGCAAAGTACAGTTTGCTGGTAGTTTTTCGGTAGTTACATTACGTCTGATGGTATGTTGAGTGGTTCAAATGTTTAATGGTTGTCGTAAATTCCATTTCGTAATCTCAAGTTAAAACATATTATACAAATACAGAAAATGTGTATCATACTTATCCATTTTACTTAATAAGCCTGTGTGTTGATTCGTTCTGGGAACTTCGGCGAAGAGCACTACCTCCGTAGCAGATGCGCATCTAAAGAGATTGAGGAAAGTATCAAGTTTTCGTCAAATTTGTGTAAAGTTCATATTCGGCTTTACTAGGTTAAAAACTTGTTAACCGCATTGAAAAGTGGCTGGCAAATTGAGCGAAGTTTCGCCTCCTTCTTTCCCCGTTTGTCCTCGCACTAAGTGCTCCGGCGATCGTGGCATTTTGGCAAATTGGCACAGACGAGGAGAAGGAAGGGGGAGAGGGGAGGGGCGGGGGCGGGACGGACAGGGCGGGCCTGGCAACGCCCTCGCAGGGCCGACTGCTTCGTCCTCGGCCCCTCGTCTCCTTCCCCCGCAGTTGACCCCGTTCCACTGCCTGCGCGCGCTTCTCCCCAGCCCTGTGTCAACAGCGAATTATATCTCCGCCAGTCTTCTCCGTACTCACTAGTGATAAGTACCCTTAACATTTAGGTCTCCAAAAGAAAAGTTGATATTTCTAATGTTTGGTTATAACTGCCTTTTCCAGGAGTGACTGTGAGTTTTTAAGATTTATATTTTGTATCGCTTATTCCAATCTGTTAGAAAAACTGAAATAGGACTGAAGATGGCAGGAAAACTCCAAATTCATATCACGGAGTAGCTACGGAATATATTCAATCAAAAAAAAAATTGCCAGTGTACTCGTAGACTAAATTTGTGAATAATTTTAAAGAGAAACCAATTGAAACTTTCTGCTGAAGAGCTCACATGGCTAAGCTACTACACTGACAGTGAGTTCTGATGTGAAATAAAACGTTGAGAGTAGCTGGGACACGTTTTATTTATACTGATAAAGACTTCTTCGTTTATTCTTTTATGCTGGGCATGCGAGACCATTAGAGACAATGTAAGTAAGGACGGACTGGCTACCATTTGTCACACCTGGCATTTATAATATTTTCTCCAGCATTGAGTGGCGCGGCAACGGCTAGGGCAGTGATGTCAAGGTCTTCCACTGGTGGCAGTGGCACGCGTCGTGGCACTATAGCATGCCACGAGCTTCTCAACGCCACTAGTGTCGGGAAAGGAAACTATTGGTAACTCCGCCGTTTTACAATAGGGAAGGCGTTGTCTCTGGTGGCGGGGTAATGAACTGCGTGGAGGGGCGATTTCGTCGTGGCACCCGTGCCACGGACTCCCGCTCGTGGCATCGGCCTTACAACACTCGGCTAGGGCGGGGGGGGGGGGCGTGGCCGGCAAGCGTTGCCGCCGTAGTCATTGAGGGTAAGGGGCCAAGGGGGTTCCACGGCGGGGCGTCCACCCGCGCCCACCGACGCCGCCTGTCTTTTCGGCGGCCCAGCCTTCGCCGTCCGCCCGGGCGCGGGTCTTGGTCTCGGGCCTTGGCCCCGATCCGCCGGCGCCGCCGCCGCGGGCGCGGGCGCTTCCTGCTGCCTGGCGAGGACTCTCACCTCTCGAGCAGCGGCCATTGAGCCGAGGCCCCGAACTCCACCATCATTTAAAAATATCAAATGTGTACTATTATATTTCTATTACGCTTTGTAAGAGAAAGTTAAAATTGTTTTACAAATTTAATTGGTTGTATGAAGGGTTTGGTGCAATGACAAGATTCGTATTTGGTGGTTTGGGGAAGTAGCTAAAGAGAGACTTGGAAAACCGAGAAATTACCATTGACGAATAGTGGGCGGGTCGCTGTGGTTGACGGGTACTGCTCGAAGCTCTTCTTATATTCATAACAATACAAATATATAAAAAATATAAAAGATATAACTGCTCGTTAATACCCTGCTCCAGGGCTTCTTCATATCTCTAGGGGGCTTCCTGCTTCTCAAAGTACTGGATGTGCTAATCGATACGTTCAAGATCGAATTATAAATGTTCGTCGACAATTGTAAAGTAGGTTGATAAATGAAATGGAATATTTTTGTCCATTTGTGAGGATTTAGCCGACTTTTGGAACGATCTGTAAGAAATTCGAACGTTTCCTTTCTTAAAGAGATCGTTAATGATATTTAATTATTTCTTATTTTTCTTTTGCGATAGTGCTAATATACCATTCATTGGGACAGAATAATAGTTCATTGTTCATATTTAAACATTGAAATATGAAATATCTTGGAATGCACACCTTGCCACAGGACAAACTGAAAACATGAATTTCTTGCGCGGGATTCGAACGCTCAGCCTTTGCTGAAACGCCTATTTGACCGCAATCCTTCAAGCCTCTGATCCCTCATGTTTATTGTGTTTTTTGTGATGAATAAAGCATTCATGTACGTACTTGAAAGCGGACATATCAAAATTACGTAAGAGTTTGCATTCTATAATTCAGTTTTGTCATCGGGATAAGTAATATGAGAAAATGTACGTACTAGTGTCCACTCAAGCTTCAGCTTCCTCGTCCTAAAGACGACAATGAGTAAATCGTTAAACCATTACGCGACTTACGTTGGGCCGTAGTATCTGCAGAGGTAAGTGGGCCACAGCTAATGGTGAAGGTGGTGACGGCGATTAATGGGGTTAGGTTTGCGAGAGGTCCAACACGGTGCCCGTAATTGCGGGTGATGAGAAAGGAGAGTTGCTACACGGAGAAGGCGGGGTCGAGGTGGCAGGTACAAAACGTGAACACAGTGGCCGGGTCATTGCGTAAGGGCGAAATCTCGAACGAGGAAGAGTCTGGGTAAGCAGTAATAATAATAATAATAATAATAATAATAATAATAATAATAATAATAATAATACTGTCCCTAGATCTGCTCCTTAGGAAGCTGGATGCAACCTGAAGTACATTTTACATTCAGCCGACTCATCATATTTTTAGTCGTGATGTAGTGGGAAAATAATAAGAATAATAACATGTAGACGAGAGAAAGTACTGTTGCCAAGGAAAAGAATGAAGGAAATCATTTAAGGTCAATGACTTATTTTTGAAAAGCGTTAAAGAGGAGTCTTAATTTTTCCGGGCTCAACATGTAAAATCAGAAAAGTAGAATTTTCACGGTGGTGAAATTTTAATGCGATTTGTATGATGATACTGACATTAGAAGATTTATTCCTCAAATATTTTAACGAAAAATTTCACATCTTGGGAAATATTTTAGGGAAAGTACCAAAGGTAGTTAGTCGTACGTAACCGAATGTATTGTTCAGTTCCATGCTGTTTACAGTTTGCAAATTGTGAGATGCTTACAAATTATACAGATGACATATTTATTCGAAAAATAAACGACAGGGAGTATCGTGCATGTAACATTGGATAGCAAGAACTGAGACGTAGGAATAATATCTTGTTGGCGCTACACACTAGATCTCCGGAGGAGAGTATAAGGCCTCATATATTGTTTAACTATCACCAATGAAGTCAATGAGATGTGCCGAAGATGACTGCAAGGCTTCCAAAAGAACTGTCTACAAATGGTAAATGGCATTAAACTGTATCTATTGATATATTTGAGACGAGCAGATTGTAGGATCAGAAACACTGGCTGGAGGAAATAGAGAAGGAAGTCCTGGAAAGATCGAGAGGGGGTAATGGAAGATCAATTACAGCGCAGGTCACTCCCCTACTGTCATCACTACCGTCACCACCCTCCCAAAAAACGCGCTCTCTCCTTCACTTTCGCCACCGCCCTCGCCATAACGTTCGTCATCGCCGCCTCCCCATTATCTCCAACGCCACCGCCTTCTCCATCACCACGACAGTCATCTTCTCCACCACTGCCGTAGCTGCCACCATCTCCACTATGACAGTCATCTTCTCCACCACCGCCGTAGCTGCCACCATCTCCACTATGACAGTCATCTTCTCCACCACCGCCGTAGCTGCCATCATCTCCACCATGACAGCCATCTACACCACCGCCGTAGTTATCATCTCTACCATGACAGTCATCTTCTCCACCACCGCCGTAGCTGCCACCATGACAGTCATCTTTTCCATTTCCACCATGACAGTCATCTTTTCCATTTCCACCATGACAGTCATCTTTTCCATTTCCACCATGACAGTCATCTTCTCCATTTTCCACCATGACAGTCATCTTCTCCATTTCCACCATGACAGTCATCTTCTCCATTTCCACCATGACAGTCATCTTCTCCATTTCCACCATGACAGTCATCTCCATCTCCACCATGACAGTCATCTTCTCCACCCATCTTCGCCGTAGCTGCCATCATTTCCACCGCCGCCGTCGTTGCCTCCAATTCCATCGTTAGCTCCCATCGTAATGGCCGCTCCCGCCTCACCCCACCGCCGTCGTCGCTGGTGCCGTTGGCAGCGGCGGCGGCAGCAGCCCTTTGAAGCAGCAGCGGCGACGGCGGCACCTGCGGGGTGTTTACAGTTTCTGGGTCAGCGTGCGAGCGCCCGACGCGACGGAGCGCGCGAACACGTGTGCGTCACCCGCGCCGCCGCCGCCGCCGCAGAATTAGTTTCGCGGCTGCGGGTCCCAGCGCCGGGCTACCGCCGCCGCCGCCGCCGCCGCCGCCGCCGCCGCCGCTCCGCCCCCAAGGTGCCGGCGCCGCCCCTTTCTTTCCCGCCCTCGTTGGCGGCGCGCCAACTGGCTGCCCGCTCTCGCCAGCCCTCCACCGGCTCTCCCACCGAATCCCCTCTCCCCGAATTCTGTGCCAGCCCCCGCACCCGTACACCTGCTGCCCCCCGTGCCAACCTTCTGTCAGACCGCATGCCTACCCACCAACAAACCCTTCAACCAATATTCATCGGTTCCCTCCAACATCCGTCTGTGCACCTTGTACTAAACTCCCCCGACCGACACACAATGATTCCCGCTAACCAAACTCCAATCATTCATCCACTAATCTCCAATCAATACACCCCTCTAATCTCCAAGCAATACCAAATCAATCCCCGAAAGTAGCCTCAATCAGTTCGCGGACTATTTCCTTGTCAGACTGGTTTCTCAATCAATTCTTAATATAATCTGCAACCACTTCCATCCCCGAACCCGAAAACACAGTTATCACGCTGCCAACCTCAGTGTGTCGATCCACCTTACAGCCAATCTCTCAATCGCACAACAAACAACCCCATTGTCAACTATGACATCTATAGACCCCATCAAAATATCCCCAGAGACCTGTTTTGCCCTCGCTAGTTCCCTCTCTGACTTTCCCCGTCCTAAGGCTTGAGTCACCGCCCCCACCTGCGGTGTTCAGTGCAAGAAAGATTGCTTCACGACGATGGAATCTGTGTATTTTGTTGCTGATGAGTTTGCTAAAAAGTCAGCTGGACCGGTTGCTGTTTCTTGAGCGTTTTCAACTACGCAATATAAAATATTTCAGCGCTTGTAAACGTGACTTCTTTTGGGGGGACTTATTTGCATTTGTCTCCATTAGTTTACCTTTTATCGCACACTGTAACAGAAGTTGCAGTTGTTCAGAAATATTACGTGGAAAATTTATTTAATGTGTTATTCAAATTGTGATGAAGAAGCTCATAAAAATGTGCTATTTGCTGCACCATTGCGAAAAGAAGGAAATGGAATGTTCTTGCATGAAAAGGATGTTGTAAATCAGAAAGATGTTTTTAATTTTTTAATTTTATTTTCGGGAGCATTCTAAAAAGCTTGTTTTAGCCAAGAAAATGCCTGATTTGCTGAACAAATTTTGATTTATTGCACGAGTATAAACAAGTCGTACGATAGCAAAAAAAGTCAGGAACAAATTGTTTAATTAAAATAGAAAACATTATTGCAGTAAAAACAATTTGCCACTCGACGTTTGTTCCTATATCAGTTTGCTTACCACTCCGAGGGGGGACTTTCCTTTACTATTTCATTGGAGAGGGTTACGTTAACATAATCAATATAAAAATATTATTTAATCATTATAAAAACATGTATTATTTAATCAATATATCTTCATGACTAGTGAGTCAGTGCTTTAAATAATTCTGACTGTACTCATTATTTAAACAACTCAGTATCAGTTCATGGTGCATTTTGATAGCAGCTGTCTGTGATGCGAATTAAAATAAATGTATTAAATAACTTAGATAATTTCCCTTGCTATATGTATAACTAAATATTTCAGTCTTTATTTCATCGCTAGCGGTTATTGAATTACATGATCGGGGACAAACGCTACACCTGCACATTTACCCACTTTACCTTCCGCTGAGGGACTGTAAAATAATTACTCTGCATCATTTCATTTAATATTTCTGTTGTTGGATCTTTTTTGGTCCTCAGAACCGGATAATCTTGACAAAGATGTCAAAAAAGGAGAATTTCATGTACAAGGACATATTGATCATTCACATATAAATATTTGTTGAAAACGCGTCTAAATCTACCCGGCGCTAATGCAAACTGCAACACACGTTTATTTTAACTCTTTCCTGGAGACATCGATCGAGCAGAACTTTCGAATGGGGCGTCCTAACCTGGTTACAGTGGGCGAAAGCCTTCAGTCACGTTCCTCGCGGCGGAAACTACAAATTATGTCTTTGGGGAATTTCTGTTTCATTTTTAGATTTTCTGCTTTTTAACATTTTATTCAGTAAACAATTTTCGCTGACATAATTACCTTGATCATATTCCGAGGGAAAAGGGAAGTTCACGGAGTTCTTGCTCGGGTACTCCAGGGTGGAGAAAAAGTAATGGGTTACTATATCCTTAATTATTGACAAAGACAGGCATAATGTTTTATTACATTACAACAGCTTAACATTCATTTAAACCTGTTCCAGGCCAAGATGTCAGCCTCAGATAATATTTTAAAAAATTATAAATGTCATATTTTGACATTAATTGTCTGACATTTACACATGTTTCAAATATTGTTAGATGCGGACGTTTTAGCATGGAATTGGTTTGAATAAAATTATATTAAGCCGTTGTGCCTGGAGAAGCGGACACATCACTCCGAGAAACGATTTACTTTAAAATACATATTGTTTAACACAAGTGCATAATGTAATAAATCATATTATGCTCTTTTGGCCAGTCTATAATTAGAAGGTACCACAATCCATTAAATTTAGACAGGCTTGGACAAAAATTGAGTTAAACATGAAAACAGTTTTAAAAAAGTAATTCCGCGGGTGGGACGAGCTAATGCGCCGGGAGGGAAGGTGCGACGGCGTCGCTTCACGGCCCCGCACGTCCACGCGAAGTGGCGCAGGGCAGGGCAGGGCAGGGCAGGGAAGGGCGAAAAGGGCGGGCGGCGCTGCCTTGGCAACGGCAGGCGGCGCGTGCCGCGTTCACGGCGCTCCCACTTTGCGCCGTGTTTGCCCAAGGCGCACGCTTCCTCCGGGATGACAACGGGGGGCGGGGGCGGGGGCGCCAAGGGCGAAGGGCCGTCTAACGACCCCGAGCCTTCTCTCCCGGCCCTTCGCCTCCCGCCCCAGCCCCGCGCTAATGCTCGCTCTGCATGCACGGCAGGGGCCGCGGACTGATGAGTATTAATTTCTGAGGCCCTTAAGAATGGGATTTGAGTATGATTGGTAGGGCGATTCACTTGCGAAGATTCGGGGACTCGAATTTTCCCAGAATTCTCTCGTTAATAAATTTGTCTTTCTTGGCTTTGTAGTGGACGGTAAGATAATTAAATTAATTAACCATTTGTTTACAGTATTTATAATACTAATAAATGTTTATTCAGAAGAACCGCGACAATGCTTGCACCTCGTGAGCTTTTTGATGTTGAGGCGCAGGTTCAAAATAGAGACCCATGCGGTGCACCTGTTCCTTAGTGTAGTAAGAAAAAAATTAAAAATGAGGCTCAATCGAAAGTCAGTAGTTGCGATGTTAATAGGTTTATGTTAGCTGTTCTATAGAAAGTTCTTTGTCGCCAAAGAATTTTTAGATACTTGCTGAGCTAAAAAACAAGAACTGTTGTCTCTTTATATCCCCCCTAGAGGAAGTCTAAGAAATCAATTGGTGGTCAAAGGTTCTAAATGAAAACTTAAACAGTGTTCACCGGAGAGTACTGGAGAAACCTATCGTTATTCTCAAAATGTAAATTGAAATGGATTTCTTGTTCCCTCGCCATAAGTAGCATTCAGTATATAACAAGAAAGTATAGTCTTCCATAAACGAATGGCCCATCCTGTACGCCTCATGAATTCTTTCTGGTATATGTCATGCTATTCAACAATTGCAAGAACTTCTTGAACCATGGTCGGCAAGAAAAACAAAGTATGCAGTGGCAACAAGAAATGCTCAAACTA
Organism: Acheta domesticus; assembly: GCA_031308135.1. Taxonomy (NCBI): domain Eukaryota; kingdom Metazoa; phylum Arthropoda; class Insecta; order Orthoptera; family Gryllidae; genus Acheta; species Acheta domesticus. Next base: position 173,812,517 of record JAHLJT010004567.1, read on the forward strand.
ATTTGATGGTATCCACTCTATAAAATGCAGAGCGTGTGTATCCGAGATCTAAGTAATACTTCATGTTGCAAGTCAGCCTTAATTGGTCCTATTCAAGAGGCATATCGCTGACGCCGTCACAGCATTTCGCCCAAGATGGCGTGGGTGTCGCGCCGCCGGTGTGTCGATCTCTTGATGGCACGGCCACGGACCCGCCCTCGTCGGCGGACACCCGCGGCCGCCAACGCCACCGACAGTACGACGCCTCAGCACGCGAAGGAAAGCACTCCGCCCCCCGGTGGGACGCCTCGGAAAACAAACAGCCACCCGTGTGGGCGCAGCGGTGCGGAGGAACGAACCAGGGTGGTCAAAGGGGTCGAAGAGGGTCGAAAGAGACGAGGAGGGGTCTAGTAAGAGACGAGAAGGGTCGTCAAGAGACGAGGAAGGGTCGCCTTAAGAGACGAGGAAGGGTCGAAGAGACGAGGAGGAGGTCGTAAGAGACGAGGATGAGTCGGTAAGAGACGAGGATGAGCTAAGAGACGAGGAAGGGTCGTAAGAGACGAGGATAGGGTCGTAGAGACGGGGAAGGGTTGTAAGAGATGGGGAGGGGTCGTAATGGACGAGAAGGGGTGTAATGAGACGATGAGGGTCGTAAGAGACGGGGAGGGGGTCGCGTAAGAGACGGGGAGGGTCGTAGAGGACGGGGAGGGGTCGTAAGAAAGGGGTTGGGGGGGGGGGGAAGAGACCCCGAGACGACGAGAGGTCGTAAGAGACGAGACGACGAAGGGTCGTCATGGAGGAGGGGGTACCGTAGTGAGGACGAAGTTGGTGCTTGTGAGGCGGCTAGCGGGGCCAGCATGGTGAAGCAGGTCGAACTGGAACGACTCCCCCCCCCCCCCTGTGTGGCGATGGTGCGGGGGGCGGGGGCGGGGGGCGCGGGGCGGATCGCTCGATGGCCGCGATGAGCCGGGCGGGGCGTCGCGCGCTCTCTATGCGCGTCCACTGAGGCCGCCTTATATGGAGCACGCGCCCACTCGCATGCGCGGATACAAACACGCGCTTGGACGTATACACACACGCGTAAGAGATGAGGCAGGTCTTGTGTCGGGTGGATTGTAAACAGTGTTCAAGATAGCATTTCGGCCCTCGTCGAAGTAAGCCTGAATAAACAATTTCAATGGAGTTAAATGTAGAGGATCTGAATACGGAAGCGGAGAGTTGTGTAAATATCTCTATAATCAAACAGCAGAAGTAATTATCCACTTTTATGTACATACAATTTAAAATAAACTGCTGCATTTATAACTGCAACAATAAATAAACTGCTACTGTATTTATTGAATAATTCAGTTTTTGAGAGCTGCTTTCTACGTGCATACATTATTTTTTATTTTATAGTTCAATGTGTCCAAACGTTGATAAATACTAGCGAGTCGTTATCGTTGGGTAAAGATGAGAGTATATAGTAGAGTTTCCACTCCGCAAAGGCTTAACGTAGTGTGCATAAACGTGCTCCATTAATGTTTCTTAAAAACATTTTAAATCCGATCAAAGCAAATTTTAAAACAATTAGTGATTATTGCTTAAAATTCTCTTAAGATTAGCCTAGAAGTTACTTACCAAGTGTCCGTTGATAAGTATTATATATGTTTTATGACAAAAATTTAAACATAAGTGCCTCTCTTCAGAAGTAAAACTTCACTGACTTGCTAGCTCTCGAACTCTTTTCCCTCTTTCTCTTATGTTTGCGTACTCTGCTCTTTCTTCTCACAATTCCCTTGTGTCGTTTTACCATGATATTTCGATTCAACCAAATCCTTCACATAACCTCTGACCTATCCCGCTCCCCGTAGGCTCTGCCTGGCGTATTCCGACATCTTCACTGCCTCCACTCACCTCGCGCACTGTACTGCGGCACCTCCGTAACCTATCCCTCTCTTGGGCCGTGAGACTACTGCCTCTGCGGCAAGCGCCCACTGGCGTCATCTTTCCCATCCACCCCACTAGCCGTTCCGTCCCGCTCCCGCCCTGTCCCACCCGCCCCAGTCTGCTTCTTCACCCCCAATTAACCACTATTTTCTTATCTCGGCCCACCATCTCGTTTCTTCACCCCCTCATCCCTTCCCTCCACCTCGTCCCTTCCCTTCCCATCGTCCTGTCCCGCCACTTCATCTGGACCCGCTATCACGCCGCTCGTCCCGTCCCGACCCGCCGCTTCGTCCGGTTCCGCCCCTCATCCTACCCCTTCCTTTCTACACCGGGGAGAGCCTTTCTACTCAGGGCATTAACTGATGTCACTGCAGTGCCTCTGACCGGGATGGTCCTAGGGTCGAATCCTGACAGCGTCAGGATCTCGCCGTCTAGCGGGGAAAGATCACCGCCACTTCCCGATAAAACGTGCACTACACCTACGGGACTAATGACCTCAATAGTTGACACGCTCGGAATTACTAACAATCAATCATCAATGTTTTTCTACTCTTCCTTGTCGTGCCACCCTGCCGCTCCGTCCCGTCCACACTTGCTCCGCCTGTGGCCGATCGAAGGCGGGCGCAGGCAGGGGCGTGGGCGAGCGCGGGCGTGCGGCCGGGCAGGGGGCGGGGCGGGGTTCGGCCGGCAGCGCACGCGAGCGGGCGTGTTGCCGCCTCCGCATCCGACGATTGCGGGTCATGGCAGGTCACCGCGACCACCGCCGCCGCCGCTGCCGGCCTGCCGGACGGCCTTCTAGGAACGTCCGTGCGGGGGCATCGATCCCGGGCGAGCCGCTTCAGGTGACATATTTTTAGTGACGGCGCGGGAAGAAATGAAATGGAAATAACGGAGAGTCAAGAAACACTTTGGTACTCTTCTTCTTAAAGCACTCAATCTTCAAAACATACCTACTTTGAGATTGGTGATACTGTATAATTTGTAGGTCATCTTTACTTTTGGGTTTATCCGAACTGTGGAGTTGGTAGAGAAGTTTCTTGTGTGCTCTAATTACCTCTCTCATTACTTAAACGTTTTGCATTTAAATGGTGTTCTTTCTCCATGCCCCTTTGTATGAGTCACTAGAATAAACTTTCCGTCTTCTTTAATGTTTTTGCAAAATAAAATAAGGATAGTAGTAATCTTCTGTATGTGATTTTGTCTGCCTGGCAGATTCTTCCCCCCGAGAGACACAGTTTAAATGTAGGTCATTACTCCCCACTCTCTTGCAATGCCTTCGACCGCCTCATAAGGAACTTCGAGAAGCCCCGTAAGACTGCCATTTTGTAAGTATAGTACACGTAATGGTAAGCAGATTGTGCATATACGGGTAATTGGTTAAGTAAAGTAATTGAATAAGTCTTACGGGTATTCCCCGTCGGCAAGTTTGTCTTTGGAATGCCCTTCGCTCATACTAACTCAGTTACGGAAGTTAATGTTCTTGGAGAGAGGTCAGGCCAGTTACTGCAAGCATTAAATAACGAATCAATGACTTGAAATAGTACAAGATCAATTGGCGTATTACTCTGTATCTTCGTGCAGGAAAATGCCGGTGGTGAATTCGCAAACCAACACAAAGTAATTTCAAATCCTAGTACCGTATTCGTAGTCAGTCAGCCAGAGCACAAAGTGATTAAATAGCGCAGATAGGAAGTCCAAAGTACTTTCATTAGCTTTCTCCCTTTGAATAATGGTGTTTGTCTCCTGATCCTAAAATACCTGATAAACTACATATTGTAGAGATTGCTGGAGTTTCGTTTATGTATTTATTGAACCAAAAAGTTTAATAACTACTCATGTTTTAAGCCTTTAAACAAGCGTTTCTTTCAGAAACGAAAAACTTTATTGTTTAAAATATAAAGTTATTTCAATTGTATCGTGAAATAATAAGTAGAACACACAAATCATATTTTTCCGGAGGCTAACTTCTTGGCTAGCTTCTGAATTTAACGCGGTCACCAGATTATTCAATGTGTATTCCCAAAATATCTGTGAGTCGAACATTGTATAATTGACAGCAGATCACTTTACTTCTTTAATAGGGCTTTTTTAGGCGTACCAGTAATTACTAAGACCGAACCCTTGTTATAATTAGCCTGAACCCTTTCAACAACTGCTTTGTTCTCTCGTCTCGCGTGGAACTTGTTCGCTATCTGTGGAGCATTTGGGCAACTACGAAGAGGCGCGTTTTTTTTTCGGTCGATCCTTGCGCACCTGACAAGAAGATAGAGGGGTATTCGAATGTTCCCCTGATCCACGCGGACCCTAATACATTGTCATTACCGAATAATGCGATTTGACACAAACACATCATTTTAGGTCAACACCTCTGGTGAGTAAAACTGCGTAATAATGGAGTATCGTAGGCCAATTAAAGAAAAAAAAAAGAATTCTAATGAGGCTCTACTCGGTTTAAGGCGAGCGGACGGTGATGGGCGCCGAAACTCTGCCCAAGGCCTCCTGGAGGCTCATTGGGAGGCGAGGCTCTTGGAGCCTGCAGCCGGCGGCTGACCTTTTGCAAGCGAGCGCACTCGAACCAAGGCCGCCCCCCGCCCCGCCCCGCCCCGCCCGCCCCGCCCCCGGGGAATTGGGAGGGCTGCGCAAGTCGCCGCGCGCTGCCCGAGGTCGCGATCGCCCGCCCGAATTCGCAGCCAACGCCTCGCTTACGTCCTTCCATCGCGTCTTCTCTTGACGCGGCAGCTCTTCTTAAATATTCTTCGTCTTTTTAATCTTCTTCTTTTCATTTTGTTTATTATTATTATTATTATTATTATTATTATATTAATAAGAGGTGCATTAGCACCATCACTTTTCTCCACTTCATTAGCACCATCCATCACTCGCCATTATCATCTTCAACTCGCATCCCTCGCCCACACCGAACATCACTTACCCTACTACCATTTAAAAACGGATGACTCTACAACAGCACATACTTCCTCGCATTATTATCGGTCACTCAGAATTTTACAGAATGTACTCTTACTGTTTTTAAAAATTTAAATCTCATTATTAATTATAAGATCTAATTTTGAAGATCAGATTTCATTATAAAAAAATCGTTATCTTCATTATTGTAGTTGTAGTACGTCTCCCCCACCGCCGTTGCCCCTCCACCTCTTGCCCGCCCCGCCCCGCCCCGCCCCGCCGTTGCCACCGCCGCCCCGCCGCTGCCTTGCCGATGCCCCGCCGTTGCCGCCGCCCTGCGGCCCCGCCGCCCCGTTGCCGCTGCCTTGCCTGCCTTCGCACCGCCACCCCGCCGCTGCCCCCCCCCGCTGCCTCACCGCCCCGCCGCAGCCGCCGCCCCGCCGTTGCCACCGCCGCCCCGCCGCTGCCTTGCCGCTGCCCCGCCGTTGCCGCCGCCCTGCGACCCCGCCGCCCCGTTGCCGCTGCCTTGCCCGCCTTCGCCCCGCCACCCCGCCGCTGCCGCCACTCCCCCACGCTGCATCACCGCCCCGCCGCAGCCACCGCCCCATTGCTGCCGCCGCCCCGCCGTTGCCACCGCCGCCCCGCCGCTGCCTTGCCGCTGCCCCGCCGTTGCCGACCGCCCCTGCGACCCCGCCGCCCCGTTGCCGCTGCCTTGCCCCCTTCGCCCCGCCACCCCGCCGCTGCCGCCACCCCCCCACGCTGCATCACCGCCCCGCCGCAGCCACCGCCCCATTGCTGCCGCCGCCCCGCCGTTGCCACCGCCGCCCCGCCGCTGCTTGCCGCTGCCCCGCCGTTGCCGCCGCCCTGCGACCCCGCCGCCCCTTGCCGCTGCCTGCCCGCCTTCGCCCCGCCACCCCGCCGCTGCCGCCACTCCCCCACGCTGCATCACCGCCGCCGCAGCCCGCCCCATTGCTGCGCCGCCCCGCCGTTGCCACCGCCGCCCCGCCGCTGCGTTGCCGCTGCCTTGCCCGCTTCGCCCGGCACCCCCCCGCTGCCTCACCGCCACGCCGCTGGCCGCCCCGCTGCAGCCGCCGTCCCGCTTGAGGGTCGTTCTGGGCGCAGTGCTCGCGCGCTCTCGCTTCGTCGCTCTGCGCGCAGCATGTGAAGGCACTCCACGCGCGCGAGGGGAATCGTCCTGCGAAAGTATTGCTGTGTGTGTTTAGGTCCCTCAACATTTCAAACGAAACAGGTGTATGCGGTCCTCCACCCTCCAGCGCTCTGCAAACAGCTGCTTGTTTTTGAATTTCTGAATACCTCGTATTTGCAAATATCCACATACATGTACGCCTCGAAAAGAAACTAAATTCTGTGCGAGTAGATGTTTTAGCGGCAGTGTGGTGGAAAAGTTGCATGTGTCGTACAATCGTGCAGAAATAATTATTTACATAAATAGAACAAAAAGTACCCTTCAACGTACGAATGAAATGTTTTCAAAACTGAATTATGAAATGAGTGTGTCAAAGACATTTTCGTACGAGTTGTGCAAGTTTGTTTGTTTGTTTTTACAAATTCGTGGAAATGTATGAATATAGTATACCCTTTGGATCATTAATAATATGCGAAACTGAATTCTCCTTGCTTCATGATGATCTCAATGTTTTTTGTTTACATTGTTAAACCGTTCTTGAACGTTGTAATGAATGTAATGATCGCATTCCACAAACAGCTACCGTGCCGTACGCATACCGATCGGAGACACTATTTAATCAATAAAGATTGAAAGGAAGAACTAGCTTACATGCGTGAGAAATAAAAATCAATTTATTTTACTTTAGTGGAATGTAAAAGGATCTCTGTGGAGACATTTTTTGGCTCATTCTTTATATTTCAGCTCATTAGAATGAAATAGGCCTTGCGAATCCCAGTATAGTCCAAATCGTTTCCGCGGATCTTCTGAGAAAATAAAGTGCCTCGACACCTGGTGTGGAAGCCACTCCACCAGTTCTTCCTCTGCTTTTCCCCATTCTGCGCCGCTTCTCTCAAAGTGAAGTTCTTTCACTCGCTCGCATCTGCTCCAAAAGACCAGCAGCGGATTAACCGAGAAGAAAATTTGTAACGAATGAACTGTGGAAAATATTTAAATTTCTTTTCTCCAACCTTTAATGCTAAAAAGGAATATTTTTTAATCGTTGGATGTCATTTACTCGGTGTTAAATGAACCAATTAATGATCACTACACTTTAGACTCTCTCTCTCTCTCTCTCTCTCTCTCTCCCAGTCTGTCTCACTCTGTCTCCCTCTCTCTCTCCCAGTCTGTCTGACTCTGTCTCCCTCTGTGTCTCCCTCTTTGTCTCCCTCTCTGTCTCCCTCTCTGTCTCTCTCTGTCTCCCTCTCTGTCTCCCTCTCGGTCTCCCCCCTCTCTCTCTCTCTTTCTCATATACTTTTTCACTCTGCCGCCCTCTGCAACTTGCTTTATCGCGTACTTGCTCGAGCTCCCTCCACGCGATTTATCGTGTCGTGCAGGCGGCCGGGGGGCAGGCGTCGCGCAGAGCGGAGCCGAACCGAGCTGAGCCGAGGCGGCAAGCGCGCCGAATAATAAAAAGTGCCCTTCCCATAAAATCGCCGAACCTCTCGAGGGACCCTTTCCTCGTCGTATCGACCTCGCGCCATGCCCTGCCCTGCGCGCCGACCTTTCACCTTTGCGAGGTGGCCACAGTCACACCCCTCCCCCCAACGCTTCACTGCATCCACACCCTCGTCACCTGCAGCCGCCGCCGCCGCCGCCGCCGCCGCCGCCGCCATCACCATCCCCTCCGCCACCGCCACCGCCACCGCCACCGCCACCACCACTACCACTACCACTACCGCTACCGCTACCGCTACCGCTACCGCCACCGCTACCGCCACCGCTACCGCCACCGCTACCGCCACCGCTACCGCCACCGCTACCGCCACCGCTACCGCCACCGCTACCGCCACCGCTACCGCTACCGCTACCACCACCGCTACCGCTACCACCACGCTACCGCTACCGCCACCACTACCGCTACCGCCACCACTACCGCTACCGCCACCACTACCACTACCGCCACCACTACCACTACCGCCACCACCACCACAACCACCACCACAACCGCCACCACCACACGCACCACCACCACCACACGCACCACCACCACCACACGCACCACCACACGCACCACCACACGCACCACCACCACCACACGCACCACCACCACCACACGCACCACCACCACCACACCCACCACCATCACACCCACACCCACACCACCATCACACCCACCGCCACAGCCACCGCCACCACCGCCACCGCCACCATCACCACACTCACCGCCACCACCACCACACTCACCGCCACCACCACCACACTCACCGCCACCACCACCACACTCACCGCCACCACCACCACACTCACCGCCACCACCACCACACCCACCGCCACCACCACCACACCCACCACCGCACTCACCGCCACCACACCCACCGCCACCATCACACCCACCACCACCACCACCCAACACCACCACTCACCACCCATCCCCACCAGAGGCGAGGCGAGCCATCGTGATGGGTAGGGAGGGGGATGGTTAGGGAGTGGTGAGGTGCGGTGAAAAGAAGAGGCGGGGTCGGGATGGGAGAAGTGCGCGGCGCCGGGGTTGAAGGGCAGAGGGGGTTGGCGTCGTCGGGTGGGAGATGCGGCGAAAGGAAGGGATGCGCATGTGATGAGGCTGGTGGGCGTCCTCGTTGGGATGGAGGGGTGAGGGAAGGGATGAAAGGGAAGAGGTGCGCGAGGGGAGGGAAGTGACGCAGAGTGACGTTGACGGCGGTGGCCGTGAAAACTGACGCGCTCTTTCTGCCTCGCTGGATGTCACGCCGCGGGGGCTGGAGCAGGTCGATAGTCGCGGAGGGAAAGTAGTTTATCGACGGTTGCCCGAAAGGAGGACTGGAGCTGTTTTCTAGATACTTGCGTAACTCTCATTAGTTACAACGATATTATCGAGCAATTTTTATTTGAAATTGTAGTTTTCGCTGACTGCAATAGTGAATGCAATTCACAGCTGAAGCCTCCCAGACCGCTATGTCAACGGTGCCTGGATTGTCGTCACCAGTGAGGCAGCTGTGTGGAAATCGACCACTGCTGATGAGTGACTTCACTTAGAGGTCTTTTTCTCTTATCTATTGTTGCTGTGGTTTCCTCCGATGAATTTCAGGTGGGTGCCTGCTCAGTACCTTTAAATAAGGGTTCCAGTCCGCACGAAAAACTTCTTCCCCATCCTGTCTCCATTCGCATTGATTGACAATGGACTGATTCCGCACCTTCTTGAAGTTCCATCTCTCTTTAGCCAAAAAAAAATCTCCGATAGACGTCGGAAATCCGAGATGCAACTTTTATCTGTGAGAACTCCTGAAAAGAAGAAAAATAAGTTTTCTATAGACACAGTCCCCAAAGATGGGGTTGAAATTTTTTTGAGTTTATTGCATGGCTTCCACAAATATAATGAAACTGTTACATTAGGAAGCAATCTTTATTTGTCTAGTCCCGTCTAGTTTTCCACTGAGTAGTTATTATCTTATAGACTGCAGAGCCACTATAATATTTGCTCTTTTCCTCATAATAGGTATACAAATTTATGCAAAAGGGTGCAACGTGAAGAAAAGAATCATGATTCAATTTTGATCAACGTGAATAAGCTTACCTTTGTGACGTGTTTGGTAGCATGCAGGTGCGAAAAATATTGTTGTAGCATTGTGTGTCGAGGTTATTTTACTCTTCATTTTCCTGTCAATCGCTACCGTTGCGATGACAAGCGGAACGATTCATCATCTCCCGCTCTTCCATTGTACTCTATTGTTCGTTAAATGCACCAACCACGTTCTATCGAGACGTGCAGATCACACTCTCCTCACTCTTGCTCCTGGCTTCATTTATTTTATTTGTGTTGTCACTGTAGACACCATTTTTGAGTCACATTTTTCATGTCGATTTCTCCGGAGTATCATTCCTCCCCTGAAAATTTTGTTCGTGCTCTTTTTCATCGCACTAACATCTCTTGTATTTTTTTTCTTTTACCTCGAACTTTCCGGCTTGTCGTCTTTTTATTGTTTTCTGACCATCTTACCCATCTCTTTGCTCTGAACTCGGTTCTCTTAACCCTGACTCTCCCGCAATCCCGCAATGTCTCTGCACTTCGCCTGCAAGCCTTCTTTTGGACCGCCGATTGCATATTGCGATTGGCATTTCGTTTAACCGGATGGACCTCTCTCCTTTTGTGCCAGCACTCTGCCTCTACAATGACCGCAAATTGGTGTGAGTTATTGTGATACCGACTGTAATGAGGGCTCGCCTGCCTTCATGCGGATTACTGGAACGAAAAGAAAATGAGGACAGGACGGAATTTTCCTTATCGCCGCTTGGAAATACTTTTTCAACAGAAAACTCTTAAACAACTTCGCGAGCGAGAAAAAGGAGGCGGCAAGAGGAGGAAAAAAAATACAACACAATTTTATGAGTCGAAACTTTTTCGCGAATTACTTTGTTACGGCGCTGTGTCGGAAGGAATAAAAGAACGGGACAAACTGGCCCTGCTGGGACTGGGAGCCTAAGTGCGAAGCGCGGGTGCACAACGCACTTATCCTCCCCACCCCTCCTTGCTCGACGACGTAACACCGCTGCGAGACCGGCCCATTTGCTAGTGCGGCCCCGAGATAAAACTTGGTTCGTTACTGTACATCAGCGAGTGGAGAGACGTCTCCTTTATGTCGGTGAGATCCGCTCGCAGATGACGATCGTGAATTTTATAAACGGAACAGAGCGAGGTTTCATCCGGGCACTTCCGGCGCTTGCGTCGTCGACTAGAGAGCCTGTGACGGGAGTAGGATTGTGGCTGGGGGAGAGACGGCGGAACGAATCATTAGAAGTGACATGCCGCATGCATTTCAAGGATTGTAAAGTCGTGCTTGTGGTGAGTGGTTGAAATAGTTATTTATGGAACTATTTGTAGTGCAGAAAATTTTGCCTCTGGCGTACGAATGAAACTTCGCCGGACGAGGCGAAGATAGAAGCAGAATTCATGGAAACTTACATTTGTGTAGCCTTGGGATCGTAAACAATATACGAAACGGCGGCCATCTTGATTTATGTCCCCGTCTAGTGTTTTGTTTACGTTGTTCTAGTCAGTGTTTTGTTTACTTTATTACACCCAGTGTTTTGTTTACTTTATTATATCCAGTATTATGTTTACTTTTTTGACCCAGTGTTTTATTTACTTTTCCATCCATAAGCATTAATTTGAAGTACACTTGATTCCATGCATGAGTGCTAAAAGTGTTTTTATAGGAAGAGACTCTGCAGGAGACCTGGTTAATTCAAACTATGATATTTTGAACTATTTCCACTAATATTCAGGTCGATACTTCAACGCTCGATAACTCGAAACATCAGTCTCGAATCTACTGATATATCAAATTTTAATCATTTTCTTTCTCTCTCCCTTTTCACATATAACTGTCTTCCTATTCAGATGTTAATCAATTCAAAACTTAATAACTTGAACATTGATATTTTAAATTCCTTGATGAGGAATTTTAATACTCCATTTTCACTTTCTCTCTTCACTAACGTCCAGTATTTCTAATCTCATGACTCGAAATATTGTATAATCGATGTTCCCCCTCCATAACGGAGATAACGGGCTTTCAATGAATTATAAAAGTTTCTCTTTTTCTTTATTCCACATATTTGTCCTCAACTGTTTTTAACATTGTTGATGAACAATTGAATGAGATACTCTGTATAATGCATATCCAACACTAGGAGTAGAACAACATGTACGAAGTTTACTTTCATGAAACTTTCCTTCATTATTTTGCGTGTTTCATGACAAAGTTTATCACAGAATGGAGGATTCCGATCATAAAGTGAAGTTTCTTGCTAAAAGCATATTTATAAAGCAATAAAATTTCCGATAAGCACTTGATCTTGCGAGATTGCTTAATCGCCACTTTTAGAACTTTCTCCAATATTTATAGTGGTATTACAAAGTCTTTTTTTTTAATGGGTGGAACGTCACCGTTTTCTGAAAACAACTCTTTTTTCCCTTTAATTTTAAAACTCAGGTGGTGCTTTTCATTTTTTAAATAATATGAAAGCTTAACAGTTTGGTGTGTTAGAATTTTTAAAAATAGATGTATGGAAATTGTTTTACCGAGGAAGGAGAGGACCAAGGAACTGGAATGTTTCTTAAATGTAAATGGTGTTGCGCATTAAGCTCTGGTGATTTGTGCATTGTCAAAATTTTCCATATTGTGTACTTGTGGCTGGTTTTACTTCTTGTAACTGCTAGAATTTTTATTTGTAGGTTTTTGGATGCAAGTGTTTGCAATTAGTTATTATGACAAATGAAAATACATTTATTTTTATGCATAATCTTACATAATATTCATTATTTTTCATTATATCGGTAATCAAAATTACGGAATAGGATCCATGAACGTTAGGAAGAGTCCGGTACACACATTGCAATATTCGTTTTGAACTGACTCATTTACACATGAAAATACACCCCACAGCTAATTTCAACATTGTATCATACGTACATTATCTCGGCAATGGAAGGTATAGTAAGCACCCTTCACCATGAACCTAACACCACAAACATGGTCTGTAAAATTAGAATGAATCATAATGGAGGTGTCGTCAAAAATGTTTGAGCTCAACGTTTCTTGGAAAGGAAAAAAAAGTTTGACAATTCTGTGCCGTACTACTATTGAAATGGGATTCTGTACCCTCTTCTAGACGTCAGTCTGCAAGCGTTACTTATTCGTACTTTTATGCTGGTGCTTGAAGCAAAAAGAAGGATATTATTATTGGGTTGTTCGTACTATTGCAAGTTATGGTTACTTTCCGTGGACTAAAAGGTTCTTCAGGCAGATAACACAATTGACTATTATCACAGCAAGTCGTAGCTTTAATGGATAAAACCTAATACTTTGCGTCTCAGAGTGTGATAGTATTTAATTCTGGTGAGGGGAAGTTTCATCAGTAATTGGTGTATTTTTAGTATTACAATCATTTGTTTCATTTTTATAATTTTTAGTAATACTAGTAAATGTGTCTCTATTTACTTGTATTAATAGACTATTGTATTACCATCATTAGAGTCGGGACATTGTGCTTTGCAATTCTTAATAGTGGAGTGGAGACTCCTTGTTTTGCAATCGAATGACGATCATCTTATTAATTTATTTCGCCATGGAATAACGAGCGGTGAAGAGTCGAGCCAGGCGCCACGCGTACGGCGCGGCGCCGCGAGCGGCCTTGCGGCGAGACAGTGGCGTCTGTGTGTGTGCTCTCGTTGCTCTGTTTGCGCCACATTAATTCACTCTAAATATTTTTCTCTGGGCCGCCCGCGCCCGCCCGAGGCAGGCGAGATGTCTGACCGCTGCATCAAGGCTTGCGAGCCTGCGTTTGCTCGTGCCGTAGCGTCAACGGGGTGCCACGAAATGCTGAGGTTGTGTTGAAAGATGATTGTCCTTTTGGCAATGTTTGGTCCTTCTTTCTCACTATTATGTTTAAAAAGTGAGTTACAAATATTCAGACCGGATATTAATATTTTGCAGTGAGCACTCGCACTAATTTTAATATAAAGGGTATTTACATTTTAGATGTAATGAAGGGAACATTGAAAAGATGCTAAATCACCAAAATAGGGTTAACTGTAGTATTACACATATACCCATGTTTATAAGCCTCACATTCGCTTGTAATATCTCTCATTCAATAAGTTCTTATTAGTCTCTCCAAAGCCTTTCTTTCCGCATCTGATCGTCTGTTAAGTTCCAATCTGTAGTTATTGTATTTCTCACCTTCCTTTCTTGTCAATTGCCACCATCTCTGCCGCCTCTGGTGGCCTGTGGATGTACACAGAAACCCATTACGCGGTGTCGTTGCGCAACACGCCGCGAAACGCGCACAGGGGTCCGAGATGCACTCCGATGCGGATGCTATGCGACTACACCGGCGGAAAATGTAATGGGCGAACGGAGGGAGTGTGCTGTGCCAGGTCACGGAGGAGGTGGTCAGGCACGTTGGCTTAAGGAGGAGGATCTGTCCTCAAGGTTGCAACAGGCAAACTTGTATAACAACGACGCGAAACTTCAGATTAAACCAGATATATGACTCCGTCTTCTGTGAAAGTTTGCAACGCGCAAGTTATATTAGGATTACGCGAAACTTGTGAAGCTATCTGTCTTCGATCTCCGTAGAAAGCGGATCACGTAATATGACACAATAATTAAATAGGTGTCATGAGTGAGCGTTAATATTATCTAATATATGAATACGTTTTTTCCCCTTGTGTCTGCAGATGCTTCTGATTCACAAAAAACTAAAAATAAAAAATAAGGGCTATTAAGTTATTATACAATAAAAAAGAAGAACTGGATTGTGAGATTCGGCGCCGACCTACGTGTCGGCTTGCGAAGGAACACCCTCCGCCGTTGGGTCACCGCCATCGTTTAGACTAGCTGTAAGCTCCCGACTTGTCACTCGACATGTGTGCTAGTGAAGCATACAAATGTGTGCACGAAGGAAGAGGACGGAAAGATCGGGCGAGGTTCGTGGCCCTTTTGCTACGCTAGTGCTCCGGCATTCGTCTGATATTGATCGAAGAAACCACGGGAACAGCTCCCCGTATGACATGATAGCTGGGTATGTCACAGAAACGACCTTGGACGCTGCCTCACGGGCGGTGCGTTGCGCGTAGTCAAGGCGAAGGTTAGCAAAACGTCGATACATCGATACTTCTATAAATTAGCAAAAGGTTTTCAATGTCGATGAAAACATCGACATAAACATCGATGTTTAAGATACCGATGTTTTAAATATGATGAAACATTTCGAAATAAAATGTTCCGGTTCTAATCCGATACATAACACTTCAGTATTGGTTTAAAGTATCGTCTGCTTTAAATTTGACTGTCATCTTAATTTTCTAAATAATGTTCAATGTAGTCGTTGAAATTGCAGTTAAACAATATTACTAGGTACAAAATAATTTTAAAAAAGAAAACATTGGAGAAAGTTTCGAATAGCAAACTGTTTCGTGCCGCCTGGGAATCAACAATAGCGGCAGTTGCCAATGGCTGGTGATTGCCAACAATCTCCAAATAGAATAGATCCTAGAAATTTTAATTATATCATGGGAATAGGAGCGAATGAATATAGGAGCGAATATTTTGTCAACAAAACTTAAAAAAAAACACGCTTTTTTCTGTATTCAAAATTCGTCTAGAATATGATTTAGGATAGAGATCACAGAATTATCAAAACGTGCCCAACAATTCACTTCTCCCCATAGCTCGTCACACACAGTTTTTAACTGTTTTTGACGTAAATAAATAAATAAATGTTTTTGAAAACATCGGTGTTTCTGAACAAATACATAAATCTGAAGGAAACATCGAAAACAATACATCGATGTTATAATATCGATGCTTCTGCTCGAAAATATCGATGTTTTAAAATCATCGGTTTTGTTGCCGCCCCTACTTGGGAGGCAGCGAACGGAAGGTGGAGCGAGGCGGCCACCGGGGCGCCCAGGGAGCGGCGCGGTGGCTCGGACGTCTGTGCGATGAAATACGCGTTTGAAACGCGACGCCTCTCCGACGTCCACAGCGCCGCTCCGCGCCGGGCGAGGGCGAGGGCGTGGGCGCGCGTGGCGTTAAATTTGCTCTACATGCGGCGGTCGTGTTCCGGCGCGTTTTTGCTGGAGGCGGCCGGGCGCGGCGAGGCGGCGTCGTTGCCACCACCGCCGCGGTGATAAAGGAGCGGGTTGTTCGCCGGCGGCGGAGGCGGTCGCCCGCCGCCCTTCGCGCGCGCGGTTGTTTGTGTGCTCTGCGCGTGTACGCGCCTCCCTCACCCTCGCCATCGCCATCGCCACCACCCTCCCCGCAGCTCTCCCCGCAGCTCTCCCCGCCGCCCTCGCCGCCGCCCTCGCCGCCGCTCTCCCCGCCGCCCTCGCCGCCACCCTCGCCGCCACCCTCGCCGCCGCCCTCGCCGCCGCCCTCGCCGCCGCCCTCGCCACCGCTCTCCCCGCCGCCCTCGCCGCCGCCCTCGCCGCCGCCCTCGCCGCCGCCCTCGCCGCCGCCCTCCCCGCCGCCCTCGCCGCCGCCCTCGCCGCCGCCCTCGCCGCCGCCCTCGCCGCCGCCCTCGCCGCCGCCCTCGCCGCCGCCCTCGCCGCCGCCCTCGCCGCCGCCCTCGCCGCCGCCCTCGCCGCCGCCCTCGCCGCCGCCCTCGCCGCCGCCCTCCCCGCCGCCCTCGCCGCCGCCCTCGCCGCCGCCCTCGCCGCCGCCCTCGCCGCCGCCTCTCCCCGCCGCCCTCGCCGCCGCCCTCGCCGCCGCCCTCGCCGCCGCCCTCGCCGCCGCCCTCGCCGCCGCCCTCGCCGCCGCCCTCGCCGCCGCCCTCGCCGCCGCCCTCGCCGCCGCCCTCGCCGCCGCCCTCGCCGCCGCCCTCGCCACCGCTCTCCCCGCCGCCCTCGCCGCCGCCCTCGCCGCCGCCCTCGCCGCTGCTCTCCCCGCCGCCCTCGCCGCCCGCCCTCGCCGCCACCCTCGCCGCCGCCCTCGCCGCCGCCCTCGCCGCCGCCCTCGCCGCCGCCCTCGCCGCCGCCCTCCCCGCGCCCTCGCCGCCGCCCTCGCCGCCGCCCTCGCCGCCACCCCTTGCTGCCGTCTCGTTGTCCGTTCCGCCTTCCCCAGAGTCTTAGACTTTTCTTCGAAAGGCTAAGAGGACCATAGGCCTTTTGGTTTTTGCCACACCACCACCACTTCATCCACCACCATTTTTACTCCTCTCCGTCTTTTCGTCCTCTCCTTTTTTCGCGCATACTTCGCTCTCGCACCCTTCCCCTTCGCCTGCCCCCTCCCCACACATTTGTTATCCCTCTCCTCTTGTACCAACCCTACTTACCTTCCCTCCTCTCCTCTCCTTATCTTTCGCTCTCACTTCCGCCGACCTCGCGGGCATTACTGCTATCGCTTCCCTTAGGACATTCCCTCTCCGTCTCCTGTCGCTGGTTTTCTTGCCGTTTTCGACTTGACCGCCCTCCACTTTTCTTGCCGTGTTCACTGTAAACTCTTTCTACTCTCCTCCTTGTTTCCCTCTTTTTCACTCCTCCCGCCCTCTTCGCTTACTTCGTCTTTACAGCCTGAGCCGCTATCATCGTCTTCGCAATCTTCGCTGCCTGCTATGTCCCAAGTGGTTACATTTAGCCGAAATCAATATGTAACCGTATAAACAAAGAAACAACTATTTGCAACAAATAACCGTATTACGTTATTGAGTTGACCGACATAATGATCGACATTCACGAGTTGTCATTAATATGTATCGTACACTGCCCTGACACAAATCTAAGATGAAACAAACAGATAACATTGTAGTAATCAGGCCAGTGGTTCTAGGCACTGCGACTCATAGATGAATGGATAGTCCGATCCGTATCTAGACCACTAGTGCCACAGTGACTGAAGTCACTGCCAGACAGGCCAACAGAGGCTGACTGACTGCAATCGACTCCTGGATACAAAAGCGAAGAGACAGTTTTTCCGCGTGGTCGGCTGCGAGAGCGGCGCGTGCGTGATAACAAGCGATACCCATCCGAACTCAACACAACATACATGCACACACTCACACATCCACATACACAGTCACCACCCACTCACAAACTCACACAACGAAACATGCAGGCACCCACACATCCTCACATACACACATTTCACCATCCACATATTTCTCGTGGGCCGGGGACCAATCCACCTGCTCACATGCCCACTCCATCCCTCCGTTCCCACGTTCACCCACCCACCCACCTCATTCCCACTCATTCACTCACCCGCCCGAAAGCACACACGCGCGCCCAGCCAACCGCACTCGTCCGCCCACCTAACCGCGTGCGCGCGGCCCGCTGCAGGCCCGCCTGTTATCCCCCGGCGCTTTGAGCCGCAACCGCGCCACCGCTTTTGCGCGTGGGGGTTTGTGCGGCTGGGCTATTGACGCGCGCCTGCATTGGGACTCCCATCAGATAACTCTCCACTCCGCTACGCCGCCACCGCCCACTCCCCTCCCCCGCCCTACAGCATTCCCCTCCTCTTGCCTCGTGGCATTCCGCGTCCCTCCTCCTCCCACCCAGCCCTCACCATTGTCTTTACCTGCCTCTCCCGCGCTCCACCCGACACCACTCCCCTTACCCCCGCTGGTCTGCTCCTCATTCCCCACATCCCTTCCCCCACACCATCCAGCACCAGGGTGTCTAAAGGAAAAAAGGGGCCTGGGGGGCAGTAGATCCTTGGGGGCCCGGTACTTATTGACATTAATTATTAATTTACTTTAATGTGAATCGTGTTTCATCCACACTTAATTTTTTTTTCAACAAAATGTATTGAAGGAGATACATTCTGTGTAAAGTTTCAGGGCCCCACGTAAGTGTTCCACTTGCCCCCATCCTCTGAACGCCCGTACCCAACACTACCACTTTCCCTCCCCACGCCCCCGGCTTCCATTCCCCGACCCTACCTCTCCCCGCCCAGCTCCGCGCCGTGCCAGCGGAAACCCCTGGTTTTTTGGTCCTCGCGTGGGGTGCGTAGGGTGCGCGGCGCGCCGTGTTACCCGTCGCCCCTGACTGACGGCGCTGCAGCGCGGCTGGCGTTCGCTGCTCCCGCGCAACGCCAATTTATGGCGGAGAACATGACACATTTCTTTCAGTGCACGTTTCGCTTATTTTGTCAGGTGGATTGATTGATTGATTGCTAGTGATTCCGGGCGCGTGAACGGCTAAGATCGTTAGTCCCATAAGTGTAGTGCATGTTTTGCTCGGGAACTGACTGTGATCTTCCCCCGCTGGGTGTCGAGATCCGGCGTCGACCTACCGTCGGCTAGCGGGGTTTCCCGCAATCAGGTATCTCCCACCAGCGGGGCACCGTCTCAGCCGGAACAATCTCTGAGCTTCCAACCGCTCTCCTGGTAGGTGTGGTAGTGTGGTGCATGTTAGTGTGTGTGTGTGTGTGTGTGTGTGTGTGTGTGTTAAAGGGAGAGGGTAGGACAAGGAGTTGGAAGGAAAGATCGCGCGCGGTCTGCAGCCCGTTTGGTAAGGTACTGCTCCGGCACTCGCCTGGTATTGAGCAGGAGAAACCACTGAAAACTACGATCAGAGCAGCCGGCCGTTACAATTCTCCTCCACACTGAACTCGACCTAGCTATCTGGCTTGTGCCGAAAACCCCTGCCACCGTTGGGACTAGAACCGCAGGACGTCCTGGTCAGAAGTACTGCAGTGACAACAGTGCTTATTTTGTCAGAAATCGGTCACCTGTACATGGACCTTTTCATGATACAAAAACTTCAAATAATAGTGTAGATTCTTTTACGCCTAAACTAATAAATAAATCGACATTCACGAAAACAAACTAGCTGTTTGGCACGAATGGAAGATTATTAATGAACATAATTAGGTGAGTGAAATGATCTCGTTAATACTCGATTACAACAGCTCTCGTATCAAACGAGGAAAACGTACGGAAATGCATATTTAATCAATGTTACACAATTAGTACATGTCGCTGTTGAATTGGGAAAAATTCGTGTACTGTGTGCATTGTTGTAAATGATACTTTCCGTTGGTTTATAGGAAATAGGTTACGTAAATTTATGTTATTTCGTGTAATAGCGACGTATTATGAAAATTTATAGACGGTACAGAAATGTGAAACACCTGAAAGAGCGAAGACCGTAGATTTTCAAAATGTCGGATTTAAAAATTCGTTTTAATAGAGAACATTTGGTAGGTGAAAATACGGGAATACTCGACTTATATTTTTCTGTCTTCCAGATAGTCATGGATTCAGAAGTCACGTTTGTACCCTTGGATTTACTCACTCTCTCTTTTGCCGATACCCACTTATCTCCAGGACGAACATGAGGGGCTCTGCGCCCGCATGCCCCACCCTCTGCCTGCTTTGTCACCTCCATGACAGCCCCCATGGCAGTTGCCGAGGCGCTTCTTATGCAGCGGCGCTCCGATTGCCCTGCGTTTCGTCACATGCTCACGTGGCCGATGCGCGCAACCACGCACATCAACGCCACCCACATTGCCTTGTACACAACCACACACACCTACGTGCACCACACACACACAACACATATGCACCACCACACACATACGTGCACCGTCACATACATTCGTGTACCATCACACACATACGTGCACCTTCGCACACATACGTGCACCACCACACACGTACGTGCACCACCATAAACATACGTGCTCCACCACACACACACACATATGTGCTCCACCACACACATATATGTGCTCCACCACACACATATATGTGCTCCACCACACACCACACACATATGTGCTCCACCACACACACACATATGTGCTCACCACAAACCCACATATGTGCTCCACCACACACACACATATGTGCTCCACCACACACCACATATGTGCTCCACCAAACACACACATATGTGCTCCACCACACACACACATACGTACACAACCTCACACACACGTACGTACACAACCTCACACACACGTACGTACACAACCTCACACACACGTACGTACACAACCTCACACACACGTACGGTACACAACCTCACACACACGTACGTACACAACCTCACACACACGTACGTACACAACCTCACACACACGTACGTACACAACCTCACACACACGTACGTACACACACGCACACAACCATAAATACGCACACCCACACAACCACACGCACAAACTCACGTACGCAATCGCACCCACATGCAACAAAATACACTCATATAACCACCCACTTCATCACACACGCAATCGCTTGAGTGTTTGCCTCGCTACGAAACGGGAGGCGGGTCCCCGGCGCGGCTGCACGGCCCGACAGGTGAGTTATGAAGCGCCGGTTGCACGTCCAGCGGAGCCCGTGGCCAGGGGCCAGTTCGTTGGGCGTACCGCGCCGCTTCACTAGCCACAGGGCTTCTCCGTTATTAATGGGGCACGCGCGACGCGATGTAGAGCTGTTGGGTAACAAAGGCGATGTAGGGCATCCTAGAGAGTGGGCTCCTCGGATCATTAATCTATCCCCTTAATACCAGAATTTCAAAAATGTTCCGAAACCTTTAAATACGACGAAGTTCGCTGTAGGTAGGAGATATGAATATATTTAACATACTTTCCCTGTATATTACGTATTGGTGAAGAGAAGAATCAAATCCAAACTAAAAGTAATCCTAGCGCAGTGGCGCCGCAGAATTCTGCGCTAGTTAAGACGACAAATTAGTATATAATCTCAAGTTTCAATAAAAGTGAAGGATTTCTCGATCACCTGCGTGCGGTTAAAATTACATTGTTTTATTGACGAACGTGTTTGTCTGTCTGTACTGGCACTCAGCCTCTGACGAAGCCAAGGCTTACCAGCGGCGTTCGGCCTTGCGGCCATGGGTTAAGGGGTATGTATGGTTAACACATAGACATCCCTAAGCCGTTTTCTGGTCTTCTCAACCTGAGACGTGAGCTTTCTCATCGTCAAACAGCAACAGATACTGGGACATTGTAAGAAAGCGCACGCTATAATCTGCCCCGACACGAACGAATTTGAGTGCCCGCTAAATATAATTCATGGGAAAGATAATGTAATAAGAATTCAGGCGACCGGTGAGCGTCGTGTAATCCCTAGATCAGAACCAGAATCATATGGAAGAACGTGTCAAATATTCCCGAACCCTTCTGCTTGCTGCCCGTGTCCCGGGAAGGACTATCACCTTCCTTGTGATTTCAGGAAGCTCTTGGAGAAATTATTGTGAAGCCTGTTTTTCTACGTTGATTGTCAGCGCAGGCAGCACATGATCAAGAGAACTGGAAATTCACCGATCAAATCATAGTTATAATGTTTCGTTTCCGTGCACTGCAAGTGGAGTGTATTTTTAATTATCGACACTCAAGAATCAATATCTCCATTTTTACCGAGAAATGAGTTTATTTCATGAAATTTATATTCGCTTTGAGATAAAATGAAAAAGGTTTTATGTTCTAAAGATCAATGAAAAAGGTTTTATGTTCTTAAACTAGTCTTGTCGCGCTGAAAAACTGAAGTACAATGATAGATATTTAATTTATGAGGATGACATTTTTTCTCCTGTTAACTTCACGTTTTGGAGATCCAAAGCAATTATCTTTCGTATGAGGCCTAATGATACGTTATTGTAAAAAAAAGACTGCTGGAATACAAGCGTAAGAGTTCTTCAAATTTCAGCCTTCTCTTTCGATACGCCAACGAAATTATGCAAATAACGAAATGCCTGTATATTTTTCCGCATATTTTCTCTATTTTAATAAGTAGCCTATACCCGTCGGTTGCCGACCTCTACTTTAATCTGCGTATCGTGAATCTACCGCAGTCCGCTTTAGTGATGGCATATTTTAGAAAAACATCCATACTTGGATATATCACCAAAAGATTTTGAAAGTCGATGTTTAAAATATCGGACAAAAAACAATGTTTTAAATATGATAAAACATTTTCCTGGTGTATGTTTTCTAATCAATGTTCTACGTAGGTCAGTTTCAAATTCCAGTTCAACGATCTACGCACCTACAAAATAATCAAAAAAGGTAACGACTGGATAAACGTTGCGAATAGCAAACTGTTTCGCGTCGTCTGAGGATCGACAAGAGTATCAATAGTAAATGGCTGTAGATTGCGAGGAATCCACAAAAAAATTAGGTACTGGAAATTTTATTTCTATCATGAGATTTTTTTGAAAGCAACGATGTTTCTGAATAAAGTATATAGATCTGAAGAAAACATCGATGTTATAATATTAATGTTTCTGAATAAATATATAGATGTGAAAAAAAAACATCGATGTTATAATATTGATGTTTCTGATCGAAAATAGCGATACTTTAAAAAACATGGCTGTTTATTTGCCATCCCTAGTCCACTTGCTCCCGTAGACCGGCGGCAGCGCGAGAGCTTCTATCTCCTTGAAGCGCCGCGGCGGCGGCGGCGGCGGCGGCGGCGGCGGGGCGTCGCTCCGGCGCGGCGAGGAAATAGCCCGAGAGGTGGGGGCGGGGGAGGAGGAGGAGGCGACGGCCAGGAAGTGGCGCGACTTACGTAAGAGCGCTCCCACCGTCCGCCCCCCTCTCCCCTGCCCGCCCCTCCACTGGCAGCAGCAGCAGCAGCAGCAGCAGCAGCCGCGCTCCGTATTTACAAATACGACCCGGCCGCCATTGATCGAGCGACGCTCTATCTAGCCGCAACGGCAGCAGACGCAGTCGCGGTCGCCGCTTGCTGGGTCAGGTCCGCAGCGGATGGGGCCAATGTGCCAGGGTCTAGGGCTGGGGGAGGGGGTGAGATATGGAGGAGTTACTCTAAGAAGGGCCCGGTTTTGACAGGTCGGGAAACAAATGAACGTCGTGTAGGGCGATGGCATTGCAAGAGATATTGATGAAGCCAATTACAAATGAGATTACAGTAAACGAACGCACAGAGAAATCGAGCTCATGGACATAACCTGTAGTTATGTTGCCATGGCAGTAGGACAAGCAGTAGCTGTCAAAGCGGTCCCTAGAAATCTCTCAATAATACAGTAGTGAAAGTATTAGAGTGAGTATAAATGTTAGAAATTGAAACTTGAGTATAAATGTTAGAAATTGCTAGACCGTGCAGGGGGATCGATGATGATTACTTTTTGCCAAATGAAGATGTTGAAAATCTCATATTACGAACTTACACAAGTACCAGAAATGGCGATCCTGTTTGGTGGGTAATATCGTGCATTGGTGTTTGGCGGGTACACGAACTCTGATAAAAGCCAGTGGTAACGACAAAGTTGAGGTCTTACCTTTATTCAGCTTTGACCGCGACAGAACGTGCTAAATCTGTTACCACGCGTGCATCAAACTTCGTAGCTCTCAAATCGCGTAATATTTGGGGTCAAAGCTGAACAATGAAAGACAAACCCATATCGTCCCCTGAGAGTTCGTGTAAGGTCTAAGGAAAGAAAATGGAGAATTAATCGTTGAAAGGGTTCATTTTATTTTGTAATCGTGTCACCATATCGCGAATCTGAAGAGGGAAAGCAAAAACAGAGCCATTATGAATATTTCGACACTCACCTGCCTCAGCATACCTTAATCTATTTTATTTGAACATTCTCGTATGTATTTGCTTTTCTAATTTCCTATTTCCATTTTACCTCCATTTATAAATTTCTATCTTGCCACCTCCTTTGCATTTTGCTCTCTTTATATCTTTTATTATATCTCGAGGCTGTTTATTTCACCCTCTCTGCCACCCCCTCACCATTCTCCCTTTTTCCCTGCATGCTTTTTGTCCCCTGTAACCAGTGAGTTGAGTCTGGTAGGTGCGCCGTATTTTCGTATTTTGCTGGTGTGGCTGTGACGCACCCAACAGCGTCCGCACCGGAGTGCCAAGCATAGAGGCAGCGCCAGCCAATCGAATAAAAAGCGTTCGTGCAAAACTTGGCCACTCGAGATACCATATCCGGATGCTAGCGGCTGCAGTGTAGTCAACTGCACGGAACGACTCAGTGGTGCGCGGAGATGGGGGGGGGTGATCTGGTGCTCATCGAGGGAGATGTTGCCAAGCCGCAGTGGCCCCCAGTTCCGTTTTCCACTTGTTCGCTGGTCAAGCTAGATGCGTTTTTTTTCTTTTTGTGGAATGTTTAAATGCAATTTTGTCGATCGTATTTCGAGACCGCATTCAGCAACTAACGATTCATATTTAAAGAAACTTTTCTTATGAAAGAAGTAAAAATTGCGTGAATGTTTCAAAAGAAAATAATGCAGTTCTAAAAAAAGTGTATAAAGCAGAAAAGGAGTTTAAAAAAAATAATTGAATCGGATTTGTGAGAAAGTCTTTGTTTTGCATGACAACTGCCAGGAGGAGTTTTTCTTCCACTCTTGTGAATGATTCAAAAAGGCCTAGTTTCAGCGAGAAATCCATTCTCGACCGTATTGTGAATTTATTTTGGACGGCGGTGGCGTGATCAGTGGTAGGATTTGCATGCAGTTGAGATGCAGGAGGCGGCGGGAGCGAGGGCCGACCGATCCGTCTGTCGAACTCCCGACCTTAGAAAGTGTTCTCTATGGTGACTATAGTCAATTCGCTTTCAATAAAACGAAATATTGTGAAAGAATTCAAGTTAAATATGTTATACTTTTATGAGTGGATTACACGGATCTTCAATAATAATATCTAATAATAATAATAATAA
The DNA here is from genome assembly GCA_031308135.1 of Acheta domesticus. Taxonomy (NCBI): domain Eukaryota; kingdom Metazoa; phylum Arthropoda; class Insecta; order Orthoptera; family Gryllidae; genus Acheta; species Acheta domesticus. The sequence continues at coordinate 173,837,644 of JAHLJT010004567.1, forward strand.
TATATAATAATAACTTATAATATATAATAACAGATGATTATATATAATATATAATAATAAAAATAACGAACATCTTTGTAAGCTTTTTTCCTCGTTTATTTTCACACTTTCACACTTCATTTTCAGTGGCCAAGTAATGTCGTTGTGATCGATGAGATACAGTACTGAGCATTAGCCGTCACCTTTTTTATATCGTGAGTATAGGTAGCACACGAGATCTAACGTGACCACACATGGCAACTGAAGACTCACTGAAAACCCTTAAACGTACCTAGCTTAATTAATTGTACTGGCTCTGTGCTTGGCAGCTCTAGATTTGAATTTACCTCTTTTATCTAATGGGATGCGGTGTTTTTACGTGGGAAAAGGACATTAGCGTACTCTGTTCCAAATCCCAAACGCAAACGATTCTGTGAAGAAGAGATCAATCCTTCACAAGTCCTACAAATTAATTAACAGTATTTTTACTCTGTGACTTAATAGCTTGTTCCGAGCGGCCCGACGGCTACATGAAACCGAGCAGCGGGAGTGGCAGGTAGAGGACCTGTGACGCACAGTGGGTTGGGAGGAACTACAGGCGGCCATAATTACAGTAACGGAGTGTGTCCTTAAATATTGAAATGAATATTCATGAACTTAATAGTTCACTGAATTCGAAACAAAGGATTGAAGTATACTTTCTTAAAGTTCAGATTCAAACTTTCCAGGTATCTGTAATTCTGCTGGTAGGGTCTGTGTGACCATTACCAAAATACATTTTTAAAACCATTTAAACACTTTTGGATATAATTTATTGAAGACCCAAGTTTTTCTTATAAACATACGGTTGATAATCTTATTACCATGTTGTTATGTTTGTGCGGAAAAGAATTGCTGGTAATTAGATCGTTTTAGATCTTCATTTATTTTAGATCTTCATAGCAAATATGCAAGTTTTTAATGCATTTGTCAAGTTATAAAACATGTTAATCGGCTTTGTTATTGGAATAATATATTTTAAACTTATCTTTTCGTTGTAAGGAGGAGAAATACGAGTACTTTCAATTCTCTAATGCCGTAATTCTGTCATGATCATGAACTATTATAAGACAAAATTCATCTTGAATACAATAGATAAGATGCGTTCTGCGTATTTATCTTTAGTCATTTGATTTCATAAATTACTGTTTTCTTTGCTGGAAATATTATTTTTTTAAAACCTTTCTTTCGCGAAAGCACGATTGAATCTTTCGTTATCAACATAAAAGTTGTCTTAGACAAGGATTAAAATCCCGATGCGTGCAAATAAGTTGAACAACACATGCTGTAGTTTTCTTTCGTTCAAGAAAATGGAAGAGGTAAAATGTATGTAATAGTTCGGAAACATATGCCGCCCCTCTTAATTATACTTCGGTTTTTCTTTTCTGGGCGCGTGGGGGGGGTGTCATAAAAATGGAATATCTCACTGTATTTCGCGTCGTTCTCGGTTATGCAGCTACGAGTCGCAAAATCGCCCGCACTGCTCGATACAGTCGCGCTCATGCAAATCCTAGCGGCACAAGCGATTACGACGCGAAATACAGTGAGATATTCCATTTTTATGACACCCCGCCCCCCACCAGCCAAGAAAAGAAAAGCCGAAGTATAGCAAAACATGGGCCGCCGCTGGCCCATCGTGCGTCCGCCGCGAGATTATCGCGAGAGCCGCCGCGCGGCGCGGAGCGGCGACCCGGCCGGAGCCGTCTCCACTTCAGAGGCGGCTTCGGCGGCGGCGCGCTGACTGGCAAAACGAAGAGCGCTCCCGCTCGTTGTCAAGTTAATTAAAGACTGCTAATTGGCTAATTGCTGTTTTTCGCCCGTTCGTTGGCTGCCGCGGCGCTCCGGGGAATGCAGCGTTGAGCGGCGGCGGCGGCGCGCGGTCGCTATGGGCCTGCGCTCTCGGTGCAACAGCCGCGGCAGGCGCGCCGGTGTGCGCGCGGTTTTTGCCAGCTCCTCCTGGAAGGCGGAGCGTTCTCCCGCGTGCCGGTGGGTCGGAATGTCTTCTTAAATTCGGCTCCTCCTCCTGTTTCTTCTCCTTGTCCTCCTCCTGCTCCTCTTGGCCGGCGTCGGTGGGGTACGGCTTGGGTAGTGCTCGTGGAATTGGAGGCGAAGGCTGTTTGTTCGAGTTGCGTGTAAGGGGATGGGTGCTTTTATGGTGAGAGGTGTGGTTGATGTACCTTGTGGGTAGAGCGTGGTTGGTGCATCGTTGCACCACGTATCTAATATGAACGTACTTCATTTCTCTGTTGTCCTCATCGTGCACCCTTCGTGTCACTACACCATTTTTTCATATAATGAAACGAAAAGCGAAACTACTTCTGTGATTTGCCCAGGAAAGGGGGGGGGATGCTCAAGCCTTCTTCTTCGCCTAAGCCCAGATATAAGTATAATACTTTACCGCGTTTTCTTGTCTTCTTTCTCTTTCTTCTAATTATAATCTCGTTTTCTAATCCTTCTCCATTTCTCTGCGAGATTGCCCTTCTGTTCCTCTTTCACGACTTATCCTCTTCCATAACGAGTTTTGCCAGTTATAAGGCGTCTAGTTGTACTTCTAAAGAATGAAGAAAACGAAAAAACCCTCACCGGTGTCATCCGGTTAGAAAGATTGCCGAAGTACTGGTCGTGTCATACACTCAGCAATGTCAGTCAGAACAAACTACAAAAAACTGACGTTTGCTTAATTCGGTCTTCTGGGCCTTCCTCAGACCAATTTCTACTCTGTCAATTTACTCGTTTTCAGCTGGTGGATCTGTCGTTCTTCGGAACATAATTTCTTCACCCAAAGTAGTTAAACCGTATCTTTCAGTGGCCAAGTATCGACGTAGTTATGCAATTGCTCCATCTTTGTGAATTGATGACTCGAATCATTGTACACATAATTGGTGAGGCCGGTCCATACCGCTGGCGTAGTTAGTTTACGAGAAAATGTCGAAGGGTCTGGAATTCTCTCTGGATATCAAAGCTGTCCCGGTGTCGTTTGTGATAGCTGTGTAACGGATTCACCAGTGTTCTGTTGACACCGTGTGGAGGATCTCACAGATGTTTTAATGTCTACTGTATGAGCTAGAAAATATTTCCTGAGAAGTGATGCGAATAGCCCTTAAACTATTCTGACAGTAAATACAATACACTTCGCGAAGAAAAAAATCGGCATGTAGAGGTGACGCAGCGAGTTGGTTGCTGTAGGCCGCCCGCTGCACACAACTTGAGAGGAAACTCCCTTCACCACCATTCTGTGTTATTCAAGAGGGATAGGCGGCCAGAGCTCGAAGTGCAGGGCTGCGAACTCTAGACCGGAGCTTGTATGCACTGGGCATCATCCGCCTAACTTTCGGCGCGAGCCCGGCCCCGAAGCCGAGCACTTGGCCCGCCGCCGGCCAACAGCGCCCGGCGCGCCCTCGCTCGGGTTTCCGGCGCCCCGGCCGCACCGCCGCGCCGTCTCGTGTTGCCCTTCGCGCCACCAACTTCTCCGGCTACTTCTCCGTGCTCCACCGCGCCCGCGCCCATGCCCCCGCCCCCGCACATGGCCTCGCCCCTGCCCCTGCCCCCGCTCCGCCCTCGCCCTTGGCCTCGCCCTCGCCATCGCCCCCGCCATCGCCCCCGCCATCGCCCCCGCCAACGCCCCCGCCATCGCCCCCGCCCATCGCCCCCGCCATCACCCCCCGCCATCGCCCCCGCCATCGCCCCCGCCATCGCCCCCGCCATCGCCCCCGCCATCGCCCCCCGCCATCGCCCCCGCCATCGCCCCCGCCATCGCCCCCGCCATCGCCCCCGCCATCGCCCCCGCCATCGCCCCCGCCATCGCCCCCGCCATCGCCCCGCCATCCGCCCTCCGCCATCGCCCTAACCTCGCCATCACCCCCGCCATCGCCCCCGCCCCTCGCCCTAGCTCTCCGCCCTCGCCCTCGCCCCTGGTTTCGCCATCGCTCTCGCCCTTGCCCTCGCCCCCGCCCTCACCCCCGCCCCTGCCCTCGCTCTTGCCCCCGCCCCCTGCCTCGCCTCCCCCCAAGCCCCCACCCCCGCCCTCGCCCTCGCCCCTACCCCCGGCTCCATCCTGACCCGTCGTTTCTGCCCCCGCCCTTTCACACCCGCACCCAACCAGCCCCGCCCATCCCTAGCGAGCTTCGCCCCCGCCTCGGACTCCGCCACACCTAGCGTAAAGAGGAAAGAGTTGGTCACACCCTAGCGAAAAAGGAAGAGGAGCCCAAATTGGACACCCACACAGTCAATCCATTGAAGTTAGTTTCTTCAAATACCAAATCGAAATACTTTTGCAAGTAAATCGATTTAAAATTTGGTTTTTTAAATTTGTTTTTCAAATATATTCACTATTCCAGTAAATACGTTTATATGCATTTATTTTGTTATCAACAGATGTGTACTAGTACGAAGACCAACGAAGGTAAACTCATATTGCTTTGTACACTGTTTTATTGTAATTTATTATTTCATAAATTCATTTGATGAGCAAATTTTTCAGAAGAATTACAACTGCATGTGAAATTATCTCGTTTATTAAACATTTTAGCTATCTTTTACCCTTTGGCTCCACACAAACTGAACGTTTTCACTTTTTTCCGAGGGTGGAGGATTCATCAGTCCTCCCAGTTCTGCACAATAGCTGGCTGGCTGGATGTAGCGTGTACCGACGAGGAAGGTTGTCTTAGGACGCAATTGGAGATTTTAAACTGTAAACCCGGAAAACGTTGCGCGGTGAAGACATGGATACTCCCGCAAACGATTTTTTTTTCGTTGTATTTATTTCCTCAGAAATATTTCTTCCTATCTTTCCATTTTTCGTTCCTCCATCGTGTGTATCTTGTGTGAGCCTGCGCCTCTACGGCAGAAGCCGGCGGAAGGATCGTCCGCTGCCCCTGAGACCTGAGATTCGTTTTGCGGCTCCCTTGCAGCGTCGGAGGCGAAGGCTGTCGGCTTTGCATGTCCTCTCGCCGCGCCTGCATATTTCACTGCTGGGTGCATGTGGGGGCCTCGCCGTGGCAATCCGCTTGCCCTGGCCGCCCCTCGGCCCTGCGGCGGATTTAGCATTTCGTCTGCGGCGTTCTTTTCTGCGGGGTTTACCCAATCCCTGTTATTCCATTACGTATTCTTTTGCTTCCTCGTTGCATTCGTGTGTGTTGTTGTATTCACTATATTGTATTACTGCAAATGCCGTTCTTAAATTAATTATTCTGTTGGAATAAATTTTCAATAGTTGCTCTGTGGCATATATTTCAATATCTTGACAAGAATAGTGAATTCTTTTTATGTCTTCGAACATATCCTCTTAACTTTCTTCCATCTTAACCATACCTACTCGTTGCTGTAAGCGGGTTATCTATGCGTTACTAAGACCTTTTACCTCTGGAATACCAAGCTGCTACATCTCAGACTCACAATGTGCATGCGTACATGTAAGTCTCCCATTCCTTCTCGCGTACTCGCGACCCGCATTCTGCAAACCGGCCGCTGAATTTTGTGACAATTCATGCACAGAACCTCGTTCCTCCTCATCTCCTAACAACCTAGCTACGTCTCTTACGACATTCTTGCCCTTCGTGCCGCCAAAATCCGCGATTCCCTGCTATTATTATGCGATCCTTGACACCCAATATTCGCCTCCCAATTCTCTGTTTCCGACATGTCTTGCGATTTCGATTTCCCATTCACGACTTCCGATTCTCGACTGTTGATTCTCGATTCATGGACTCTCGATTCATGACCCACGATTCATGACTCTCGATTCTTTCTTCTCGACTCGTGGCGCGCCGCTTCACACCCGTCTCCCTCGCCGCCTCGTTCGATGGGAGAGTGGAGGCCCGCTACGCGTGTGTCGCTTAATGTCATTTCGCCGCTCGGGCCGCAAACTTTGCGATCAATTCCCACGATTAATATCAGATATTTTCCTCCCAATTTTCGATACACGATTCACTGTTTTGGACACGTTCTCGATTTCCTATTCACGACTTACGTCTCTCGACTCTTTCTTCTGGACTCTTTCTTCTGGACTCTTTCTTCTCGACTCTTCTTCTGGACTCTTTCTTCTCGACTCTTTCTTCTCGACTTTTCTTCTCGACTCTTTCTTCTCGACTCTTTCTTCTCGACTCTTTCTTCTCGACTCTTTCTTCTCGACTCTTTCTTCTCGACTCTTTCTTCTCGACTCTTTCTTCTCGACTCTTTCTTCTCGACTCTTTCTTTCGACTCTTTCTTTTCGACTCGTGGCACACCGCCTCTCACCCCCCTCCCTCGCCTCCTCGCTCGATGGCGGGATTGGAGGCCCCCTACGCGTGTGTCGCTTCTTTCGGTGGTTGTGGGCGGGGCGGGCGGTGCACAGTGCTCGCCTTGTGAGCGGCAACGGCGGCGGCGCGGCGGTGGCGTCGCGGCGGCGCGCGCTGAATCGCGGCTGTGAGGTGGCGCTTCTGTGCTGCGCCTCCTGCCCCTCCTGCGTAATCTCATCGCGTTCGCCCCGAGCGGCCTCCGCCCGCGACGCGTCGCGACGCTCGGCGCCTGCGTGCGCTTCCGTGGCCTCGCGCCCCGGCCCGACGCTCCTCTTTCTCGTCGCTTTCGTTATTCTCGCGCGTCCGGCTTAGCGTGTTCTACTGTTGCGGGACCGTGGAGCGGATTGAGGAACAGGGTGGCACTGAAATGCAATACATTCGTGTTTGTCCTACATCCCTTTCTCACCACCATTCTACTCTTTCAAACACTTTTTTCTTCCTGTTTCGCTTCTCTTTGTCGCACAGTTCTCTCTTTTGCTATGTTTCATTTTCTATGCTTCATTTTGCTATTCTTCATTTTCTATGTTTTCATTCTCTAGTGTGTTTTTTCTATCTCGCTTTCTGTTGTATCGGCTCGATTTACTATTTCCCACGTACATAATTTTATCGTGATTACTAATGTAATTTCCCAACACTTGTTTGTTTTCTCGCCCTTTTATACAGTTCTTGCATGTGCATTACCTCGTACAATTTCTTTTGCATGTAAGTTTGCCTTTTACAATAAATACCTTAAACGGCGTGGTTGTAATGAGAATAAAGTGTGTATCTTCTTATTATTATTATTATTACCCACAGCAAATAATTCACTACTTCAGCTCGTAATGCAAAATATTTTGGAGAAAATATATTTATAAGCATTCCCTCTCGTGAACTTTCAGTTCCGATGTAAAGAAACTTTGAGGTTTATATCCGGTCCGTTTAGATTTCAAAGAAACCTTAACCGGCGATGATGACTGCTCTCCCAAGTTCAAGCATTTTTATTGTTCCTCACCAGGCAGTACGTCTTCGTACATTCCTCCTGTCACGACGGTCGATCTCGTTGAATAAAAGCTGTCTTCATTATCCTTGCTTCTTTGAAGGGTAGGTTCACGGAAACATCGTCTTCAGATATGCACCGCGCCCGCGGATCTAAATTATGATACTTAACATTATGACTTCAAGGCGATATTTTAAACAGGACACAAACCGTGTGCTGTGTTGTTTGTCACTACGTAAACGCGCCTCTCTTGTTTCGAGATCCGTCTTGGTCGAGGCGCGGAGGCAGCGCGACAAGCGGTCATTGTGCGAGACAATGACCGCTAACGAACATAAAAGCGAGCGCATGACGTAACGCGCGAGGCGGGCGCAGTTTGACTTTGACGCAGTGTATTACGTTTTAGTGCTTTGAAAAGGCGCGAACGGCGCCTGGCGGTGAACCCGATGGTATTTCATCCTTGGGAATCTGGTTCCGAATTATATGGATCGAGAGGTTCTCTCGGGGACGCGCGTGCTCGGAGGTGAAGGGAAGAGCGCGGAGGGAACCATCACCCTCTAGTGTGGAACTACTCCGAAGATTGTTATTTATTGTTTCGTGTTTTTCCGGTCGTTTCAACTGCTAGTTAATAGTTCCGTAAGTGGCAGTACATGCTTTTTCATTGGAGGTGGCGGTGACTTTCCCCGCTGGGTAGTACGATTCGGCGCCGACCTACTAGTCAGCTAGCGGGGATTTCTCCAGTCAGGGTGTCTTCCACAAGCGGGAAACCGCCCCCTCTGGGACAAGCTCGAAACTTCTTATTGGTGTCCAAACGTATGTAGTAGTAGAGTGCATGTATGTGTGTGTGTATGGGAGAAGATAGGACGAGGAAGAGTTAGGAAAAATCGCGCGCGGTCCGTGGTCCATTTGTTAGGCCACTACTTCGGCATTCACCTGGAGTTGAATGGAGAAACCACGGAAAACTACCGATCAGAGCAGCTGGCTGCTAGGATTCTCCTTTAGCCAGCGACTGAATGCGACCTAGCTCTCTAGCTACAGTCAAAGCCTACCAACCTTTGGATCTTAAACTCAAAGGCCTCCCGATCATAGGCACTGCAGTGACATCAATTGATGTCCTGAGCCATCTCCACCGGTTGCTGCATGGAACTACTATAACTCCGGAATGTGGTAGGTGGTCGAGCGGGTAGGGCAGGGCCGGATGGGTACGACATGACTTTGGAGAGGGGTGGGCGTGAGGGTGGAGGATCCGGAAAGGAACGGGTACTCGGGTTGGTGGGAGCCGGTCGAGGGGAGGGGCGGACAGGGCAGGATGGGCGAGCGAAGAGCTGGAGCGAGACCGCGAAGAACACGGAGCTGGGAAGCTCGAGGTTGCGAAGTGCTGCCGGGCGCCCGTAAGGTGGTAGTGGAGGCAGACAGGACGAACACGGAGCCGGGAGGCTGTAGGCGGCGGAGGTGCCCGTGGAGGTGCATTGCGCGCGGGTGATAGATCGTTCGTGCGGTGGGGCGCCCCTGCCCATCTATCATGCGGCCGGGGAGACACCCTGCAGCCATTTCGGCCACGACAGAACCACAAGAGGCACGGAAGTGCTGCGAATGAAGAGCACTAATGGTGGACTCTCTTGTCTCCATGGTTAAGATGGTTCAGTACTTCGGGTGTCCCGGTCGTTGTGCCGATGAAGGGAAGCATTGGTTTCAACGGCGAACTAGGCAACGAAATGATGACGTGCAAAAATGACCACGGTCAGAAACCGTAACTAACTAGAAAAGTATCGTAATGACACTGGGGATTGGGCCATTGCGAGTAGTTTAATTAGTAAAGTAATGATAAAATTGAAGTGAAAACATTAATCTGAGGAGGATATTTTTTGAGATGATCATATATCCCAGTGATGATCATAAGCCCCTCTCGCCCCCAACTCTGTTCATCACCGCTCCTTCACCGTTCTCTCGCCTTGCAGTCTTCGTCGCCGTCTCCAGCCGACCGCCGCCCCCTCCTCGCCGCCCTGTCACGATGGATGCAGCCGGCGCGATGCAGCGTGCAGTGGATGGATGCAGGGCATGGACGTAGGTTGAAAACATTTCTCATGCGCGGTTAGAAACGAGTAACGCAGCTTTGAGAAGTTGCGTAGGTGGCGGTGGTGTTAGACCCCTCGCAAAGGAAATGAAGGATGAAGTTGGCCGCGGGCCCGAGGCGTTCGGGTGGGGTAACGGTGCTGGATGCGTCTGACAGCGCCGGCGCGAGCGAGGCGGGGGCGGTGCGGTGCGGGGTGGCTGCGAGCAGCTGCGCTCTATGCGCCAGCTGACGCCCCCGCGCCCCAGGGGAAGGGCGATCGTGCACTTCCCCTCGCCGCCCCCGCTGCACTCACGCCCGTTCAGTCGCTTGCCGGCCCCCACCACACCTCGCCGTGTTCATCATCTCTCCCTCTCCCCGCGCCAACGTCAGCACCTCTCACAACCCCTAATCCTCCTCACTAGCACCATCGCCGCTTCAAGGCAATCCCAGCCCGACCCTCACTCGTTGCACCCCTACCCATCTTCCTTTCCCTTAACCTGTACCATCCCCTTCTCGCCCCCATCTTTGTTCATCGCAGCTCCATCACCATCCTCTCGCCTCCGGTCACCGTCTCCAGGCGACCGTCACTGCCCCTCAATGCCCGTCGTTCCGAACTCCCCAGCCCCTCCGCGCTGCCCGTCACGATGGATGCAGCCGGCGCGGTGCAGCGTGGAGACGCCTTCAAATTGTGGGTCTCTCCCTCCGTCGTAAATTCGAGGGTGTCGACGTCCGTTGGTCGCGGAGGAGGAGCGGCGCGCGGGAGATGCGTCGCTGAGGAAAGCAGGAAGACCCGGAGGGGAAGGACGAGAACGAGGAGGGGAAAAAGGGAATGGAAAGTAAAGAGGGGGAAAAGAGAAGGAGGAGAACGAACAGGGAAAAGATGGTGACGGAAATGAGAGCGATTATGGGAAGGGGTGGTTAAAACCGAGGAGTAGAAAAAGGGGAAGAAAATGAGAACGAGCAGGGGAAAGAGGGCGGGGAAAACAAGACGATTAATATGTGGAGGGACATGATAAGGGGAGGCAGAATGAGTAGAATGAGGAGAGAAAAGAGAGGTGGAAAACGAGTTAGAACGAGGAGGAAGGAAAGTTGGCTTAAGGAAGGAAGAGGTGGAAATCGAAGAGGTAGAAGGGGAGGAGGATGGGGAGGACGAGGAGATGGTGAGAGGAGGCGAAAAAGAGCAACGACCTCGAGATTGCGAGAGATGCTGGGTCGCGGCGGACTTCGCTTGCGGAAACGAAATGCTTTCGACGTACACAGGGCGCTTCACACTGGCGCTCTGCGACTCTGCGAAGCGACGTTTATCACGTGGAGCAGTGAACTTTTATGTTCTTAACCACGAGAGTTGAAAACTCGGGTGGAGAACGATCACCAACCTTCCGGAGTACGCTGTGCAGAAGTTAATTACGAATTCTGTGGCTTCGTAATTTATACTGTTATGTTATTGGGAATGATCTTGGCTGCCTGGGTGACGCCGTCGAAACCTGTGATGCCGGTGTCTCGACAATCTTGTCGTGACCTTCCTCAGGGCTGAAGTGCATGCTTGCTGTATTATTGATCATTATAACAGGAAGTTGTAATTTTGGTTACCCTTGCTGGTAATGTTGCTGTTACTTTGTACGTACCTTTGCGGTTACTTTTCTAGATTTCCATTGATTTCTAGATTCCTAAATACTCTGAAATTCATTGAACCGTTGTCAATTGCAACTTCCGACATAAACTCGTCGTTTTTTCAGAAAGGGATACTTACATTTAAGATTTACCTTCACTGCCAGAATGAAATAGTTTGATTGCGGTAACTCAAACATTTTCATTTCACGGTCATTCAGCTAAAAAACTATAGTCGAGTTGCGACGATATTACGTTCAATGGGCATAATTGGAGTAGAAAAATAAGTTTAGGCAACATCATATGCGATGGAATCCAACTAAAACTAAAGAATATAATTCATGGAAACGAATTCCTGGATAGATTGCACTGTAATTTAAAACGATATTTTATCCTACCATCTTATGCATAAAACCTACGTTATGTTACGCAACATTTTGATCTTAATGAATTAAAACGAAATGTAAGATTCTTGAATACCTTGAGTAAAGATTCTATATTACTGTAGGATTCGGAATACAAATGAAATAAAGAATCCAAGATTCGAATGTCTGATCCTGAATGATATTTGTGAGTTTCATGTACAAAAGATATTTCGGAATGTTTTCTGTATCACATTTCAATTATTGATGCTCGTATAGTTATTCTGTACTTTTAGGATCATTGTTGATAAAATAATGCTCTAGGATTTCCACAATGTTTTGTTGGAATGAAGCCAAGATGGTAATCTCTCATTGTAACTCGAATTGATTCAGCGCATTTATTATCATTCTATTATGTTTATTCGCTTGCGTAGTGCATGTTATTGTATGTCTCGTTTCTATTGTATGTCTAAGCAGAGTTGCTTTCTGATTGCAGAAACTCCCCGTGAAGTTCACCCCACCGCACCGTAGCTTCTCACTGCGCTTTCGGTGAGTCTCTTTGTCGGTTGGGTTTTCCACTGAACACATGATCTTATAGCTATTGGGTTAAGTTAATGTGCGGTTTTCACAACTCCCGCTCGTTCGTGACGTTAGCACCTTCTCTCTTTCGCACTTACGTGTTTTTCTACGAATGATGACAAGTTACTTAGAAGGTCGTTGCCCGCTGGAACGCCCATTCTACGTTGGTTTATTAATCAAAAGTTGAGCTCCGGAAACGATAATCTTGCACTAAAAAGTGTATTTATCGCAATAATTCTTTTATATATGTAAAAGTATTTAATGACAGTCTAACAATAACTCGTAATTGTATACTTTGCGTTAATAAGTGTCTAAAACAAATTTGATTACCGGATATATCATATTCCACAAGCACAATAGATACTATTTTTGTGGATCTATTCCATCTAAATGCTATAAATTCGCGTTGATGTCCATTTATCTGTTCAATAATTGTAGTAGCGATAATGATCATAATACATTCAGTGCTTAAGATCATTTACCATAAAATCGGTCTGTACTAAAGTATTTCTATCTGCAAGAAAATAGTACTTCTTTCTTCACAATACTCGGCATTACGCGTCGATTTGCATTTTAATAACAAGTCGATGACTGGCAGTAAAATGACTAAGCCAAGAAGGATCGTTGTGAAGTAATAAGATTGCCCTATCGACTTTTTATTTTCAGCACAGGCATTCTCTTCTCTATAAATAGCATAAGTCAGTACAAACTGCAATAGTATTTGTTTCGAAAACAAGGTGATATGAGGGAAATAGGAGGTGATATGAGGGAAATAGGAGGTGATATGAGGGAAATAGGAGGTGATATGAGGGAAATAGGAGGGGATATGAGGGAAAATAGGAGGGGATATGAGGGAAATAGGAGGTGATATGAGGGAAATAGGAGGTGATATGAGGGAAATAGGAGGTGATATGAGGGAAATACAGGACGGAATGCGGGGGGATGGGAGAATGAGAAGTAAAGGGGCGAAACAAGCGAAAATTGCGTGGGGGTGGGAGAAAGAGAGAATGAGAGAAGCAGAGGGAACGAGACAGAAATATAGAATCGTGATTATGTGGGCGAGGCTCTCGACCTCCCTAGCAGCCAAAGAGGAAGTCAAAATCAAGCGGTTCGGTTCCTGCCGCCTGGCCCGGCGCCACGGCGCCGCTCGCGCGGCCTCATTTGTTTACATCAGAGGCGGCGTTGCGGCGCGTGATGCCAGACCAGGCCGCCGGCGCCGGCGCTCGGGGATTTGGCAGGTCGCGGGTTCACCGCGCGTCGCTGCGCCTTTCGCTTTCGATGGCCGTTTACGTTGACGCGGCGGCGGAGGGAGAGCGTCGGAATTCGGGGCCGAGAATAACGACCTCTTTTCGGGGGGGCGCGCCCGCCCGCCCGCCCGCCCGCCCCGCCCGCCCCGCCCGCCCGCCCGCTCGCTCGCTCTTAGCGCTCGTTGTATGAAGAATGTGGCGCGACTGCGAGGTTAGTAGGGTACGGGGTTTACTACTGCGGATTGAGTTGCAGGAAGCGAACCGTCTCTGCGAAGATCAGTTGCCTGGTTTACGTGTAGTCAATATTGACAATTATCATGTACAACGTATATCACAGTCTTCCAAAGATAAGTTTCAAATGCTTTTCGGTTCACATAAGCAATGGTATCATAGATAACTCTTTGCATATTCATAGTCACAGATTGGTATTCGTAGTAATTCCCATGTGTAACTTCTTGTTTGTTTTTCTTGTTTTTGTGTTTTTGAGGACAAACAAAAACGACCATAAAGTAACTAGTTCACAAGTTCGTGATCAATAGTTTTCTCGCAAAGCTCTTTCAGGTTAACAAATCGCTGTCGAGTTGCATAGAAACAAGCATAAACAAAACTCCCTTTCATATTGGCAACGTGTCAGAGGGCTCTCCAATATCTGGCGCTCTTTCTGCTAGCCGTTGACGATGCCTTTATGGCGGATTGGTGGGAATTGAATGCTACAACACACCTTTGTGAACAGTTCACTCTTCGTGGTCAGCATACGAAATTCGAAAACGGTTTTGCAGTCAAGTTCAATTCAATACAATCATAATTGAATGGAAGAGGTAAATAAAAAGAGATATGTAACAGCTGGGTGGTAAATGGGTAATAAGGGAATGAGCAAGACTAGTTTGAGGTTCGCGTTATAGAGGTTCGCGTTATAGAGGTTCGCGTTATAGAGGTTCGCGTTATAGAGGTTCGCGTTATAGAGGTTCGCGTTATAGAGGTTCGCGTTATAGAGGTTCGCGTTATAGAGGTTCGCGTTATAGAGGTTCGCGTTATAGAGGTTCGCGTTATAGAGGTTCGCGTTATAGAGGTTCGCGTTATAGAGGTTCGCGTTATAGAGGTTCGCGTTATAGAGGTTCGCGTTATAGAGGTTCGCGTTATAGAGGTTCGCGTTATAGAGGTTCGCGTTATAGAGGTTCGCGTTATAGAGGTTCGCGTTATAGAGGTTCGCGTTATAGAGGTTCGCGTTATAGAGGTTCGCGTTATAGAGGTTCGCGTTATAGAGGTTCGCGTTATAGAGGTTCGCGTTATAGAGGTTCGCGTTTATAGAGGTTCGCGTTATAGAGGTTCGCGTTATAGAGGTTCGCGTTATAGAGGTTCGCGTTATAGAGGTTCGCGCTATAGAGGTTCGCGCTATAGAGGTTCCACACTGTAGAAAAATAACATTAAAGTTTCGTTTCGCCCTCAGCATCCATTGTTCCATCCGCTGCTTTTTTTTCACCCTCCCTCTCCTCCTCTCTTCCTCCCTCCTCATCATTTTCTCCCCGCGCGCGGGCCTGCGGAAGAAGGCTCGCGCTCCAAGGAACGCGAGATCGATAAGCAGATAAACGGCTTTATTAACGCGCTTAAGTTTGTTAGCAGCGCGCCCGCCGCCGTCGCCACCGCCCCCTCTCCCAAGCTCGTTATTTCCGCCCGCCGCGCGTGGGCCACGCGGTTCTTTCTAATTAACTTCGCCGGTCGCCGGGCGAGAGGTGACGCGCGATCGGGGATGAATTGTGCGCCCTCCGTCGGCCCTCCTGCCCCGCAGATAGGCGTTCGGTGTTTAAGAATGCAGTGGTTACGAGTTACGTTTTCAATGTTTGTTGCTGCAGAGATAGAATAAATTCGTTTTCTGTGATTCAGCTTCGATATTTCTAATTTCAAAATAGTGTTCAAGAAAATCATATTCTGCACTTGCAAAAAGTGTCATTATGGTTACCAATAATTTTCAGCTGAACCTTCAATATCTAAGAAGGTGACTTTACTATTTTGTTGCAACTCTCACGTTCTGCAGCAGTCAGTTAATATCTTGAGTTTGCCTGTCCTCTTAACGATTCTTAATTGCAATGTTGTGACTTAGGAATTAATGGAGTGAGCACGTTGTTAAAATATTCGTTGGTGAATCTCTATTGTTCCGTCTACGTTACACATTCCGAGAATCGTGCGGTCATAGCTTTCAGTTGTTAAATAAATGAGATTTATAAACGCGTTTACGTTTGTTAGCAGATGAGAGTTAGAATAAAAATAACATTGTATTGGTATTGTCAGTCGGTTTTCAGAATCCTCTTTTCCAGAATACGATACTTGAAACCGAAATACGCGAGCGGTCCGGAACGGAAACGCTAGAAACCATGAAAGAGCGGCTCTCCAACAGATGTGCTCGGTTCTCGATCTGATTGTGCGCGCGTTCCACGTAAGGAAAACCGTGCGTGCTCGGCCGACCGCGTCAATTTCGCGTCGAGTGATAGGCGCCAGTTATATTGACAGGTCGTCTCTTGTGTCACAGCCGCGTACAAAGCGGAGGTAACGAATGCTCGACGGTGGTTGTGGCAACGAGGAGAGTGGCGTGCCCGCGGCCGCACACCCCTGTGCATCTCACCGGATGTGGGGAGGGTGGGGACGAAGAGGTTGTATATAATAGCGGAGGGGTGCGATTCGGTGCCTATAGCGCTCTCTTAAAAAAGAAGCTGCAAACGCTTGGAAATGCCTTTTTCCACAGACATGGATAAAAATAATTGATTTTGATTTTCTTGGATTTGATATTCATTGTTGTATGGGCATTAATTGTGAAATGATATTTTTATATAAATTGTCGTAAGATAAAGCAATACACGCTTCCACGGCTGGATATACTATTAAAATTACCTTCCGGCAAGATGGCCGAAATTCAGGGACAGAATGTTTGATAGGCTACGGCCATTTTATTATCGGAAATAAGGCACAGTTTTAAACTGTTTGTCATATTTTAAACTTCTCTGAATGACTTCAGTCATATATGAACTGATGAAGGATTGGCGCAGTCTTAAATTTCCTTCTCTTTCAACTGTTGAATCTCTCACATTCAGCGATTTTTCTCGTTCCACAATTCGTTCCTGGTAGTAAGTATGTTTATTACAAAATATTGCAATATCGTATGTAAGCTGATTGTTTTGCAACAACGTAAGACCAACATTTCAGTGAACTGCGCACATCTTATCATTTCTAAGCAGTCTTACCCGTTGTCTTTCCATTTCTTGGCATTCTGAAGACGATGCTGAAATGCGTTTCCCCGGCGCGTTGTTTTCGGCGTCATCACTTCCAGCCTTGATTCATGTCTCGGCGTCGCCTTTCGCGTTTCCGCACCTCTCACTGCTATTGTGCATGTGAGAAACACGTCAGGAAGCTCGCTCGCGGCGGAGGAAAAGGGCGTGCAGCAGCAGTTTCGCGAGTGAAGCGGCGTCCGTTGCAGTTCCACGTGCTGCTGCGTGTCGCCTGCAATGGGACGCGGCTGGGCCGCGCCAGGGCGACGGCGTCAGCAGCCCCGTCGCTGGCGCCTGAGCCCCGCCCCACTCCACTCGGCGGAGTCCCTGCGGCTCTCACTCCCCGTCCGTCGTGTTCTGCCGGCGCTGACGCGGCCGCACGGCTGCTCGCTGCTGGTCGCCCCGTAGAAATGTTGAATTGAATTGCCTTTTTTTACGTGGCGAGACTTGGGCCATGAGGTCTGCTCTTCTGTCTGACCACGCATATTTCGTTACGCTACTTTCACCAACTAGCGGAGAAAGAAGGTATTCCTTGGGCGACGAAACAGGCGGTTTGAATTTAGCTCAGAGGCGTCATTGAGGCTTGAGGATCTTTTACATGCAGTACATCTACTAACATGGGACAGCCGGCTTTACTTCCCCTGCGAAGGAAGCCGTACGAAGGATTTTTTCGCCCTTAAAAATCCACGACTTCGATCGTGTTTGAACCCGATCTGGAAACTTTATGCCCAGGTTTTCAGACTATATATATTATCCATTTCTGTACAAGTATGCATCATGTGTTCAGATTTTGAGACGATACTAAATAAATTTCCTCATGCCAATAGCCATTGGGGTTGTACAATTTTGAAAAGGAATGATCATTTTCGATTCAGGTCTTAGTCGTCTTTCTTTTCATATATTTTAAAGTTAAGTTTCCAAATAATTGCGTACGATTTGCTGCTTCTTGGCATCTGAAATAAAAATATTCTATTGAGAACATACTTTTGTTTTGAAAACTAGAAATGAAATGAAATGAAAATAAGTGTAGCTAGGAAATGAATACAGTGGTTTTGTTCTCATTGTTCTGACAGTCTATTTTCAAAGCACTCAAATTATTAGATATACAGATATACCTCATGATAAAAGACAACACATTATTGTTTTTAACTTGACTTTAATTTACGGATATAATGATGGGAGTGCCTGTTGAATGTCACAAGTCTATCCACCTTGTATTTGTAGATTCACACCTGACAGTTGATGTATAATAGATATATTGCGACTCATGGTCCGTCGTGTAACGTATGTATAAGTAACGTACTATAATCGATTATGCGTGAAGGTTTTGTCAGGCGTATGGCGAAATTGTGCGAGTGTATAATTGCATCAACATGTCTGAATCGACTTGACTCAGAAGAAGAAGAAGAGATGGAGGAAGAGGAAGTGGAAAAGGAGATGGGGAAAGAGGAGGAGATTGCGGAAGTGGTGAAACGAGGACGCGAAGGCGAAGGTGGACGAAGATGGGAAGGTAAAGAAGAAGGCGGAGGTGGTGAAATGGAGGAACAGTAGACAAAGGAAGAGGAGGAGGAGACTGAGTTTGAAATGGAAGAGACGGGTGGGGAGGCAAAGGAAGATGGAGAAGGAGATAGAGCTGATGGAGGTAGTGGAAATGGAGGAAGAGGACGAGAATAGATCTAAAATGAATAGAAGAAGAGATAGAGGAAAAGAAGGGGAGGAGAAGCGATGGAGGAAGAGAACAAGAAGAGATGGAGGAAAATGAGGAATAGGAGAAGAGATGGAGGTAAAGAAGAGGAGGAGAAGAGATGGAGGAAAAGAAGAGGAGGAGAAGGTAGTGGAAATGGAAAAGAAGATGAAGGATATGGAAGTGGCGGCGTGGGCCACGCGCGTGCCGGCTGCCGGGCGATAGCATCGCCGCTTCCCAGAAGCCCCCAGAAGGAAGCGCCTCGCCGCCCGCCGCGGCGCGCCGGCGCTGCGGCCCGTGCCGTAACGCGCGCGCGGCCACGGGAGCCTGGCCTCGCTCTGGAGATGCCATTTCCACGAATGACGAAAATAAGCCCATCTAAACGTAAAACGCAAAGGATGGATGACACTTTCGTTCAGTTTGTATCAAGGCCATCGACAAAAATATCGCGTAATTGGGCTATTGCTGGATCGGAATTTTCTCTCCATGGGTGACTCAAACTGTTTTGAAGCAAAAAAAATTAGGATTTCGCAGAAGAGGACAAAAGGAAAGCAGCATATGCTTGTGAACCCGCAACATATATCCTGAAACGATAGGATCCGTTCTGGGCATTGAAAACAAGTCTTTGCTGGACGTTTCTCTACACTTTTGGAGGCGACCCCCTCTCTGTAACGCGGTATGTCATACTCGTTTGGCTTTATGTTTCAGTATAAAACGTACTGGAACACAACGGGCCCTAATCATACCTGCTATAATTATTCAAACCTCTTCCAACCCATCATGCTGATTATTCACTCTAATGTTCTTTATCATAATTTTACTTCTAGGTTTATACCATGAATGAAATCAAGAATCATTACAATGAGCAGATTAGGGATTATAGTTAAATATAACATTTGGGTTGCATTCAAAAAGTTTAATTAAATTAATCTCAATTAAGAAGCAATTCTGCATTCAGGTTCGACCTGAAAGGAAGATATTTAATACTTATTTATAAATATTTAAACATTAATAAATAACTGTTAAAGCTTGATTTTAAAAGTTCTAAATGTTCACAGGAGTCCAATATATAAATATTTATAATTGTTTTCCTGGCATGAGGAAAGTTGCCATTTTCTTTTGAACTCTATTAATGCGACTCTTCATTGTTTTGTAGAGAAAAATGTTTATTTAAGAATATTTTGGAATGTTTGTTAAAATGAGTAATGCTTAAGGAGTAATATCAAATAATGTATTCAAAGAATGACGTAAGGAAAGTTTCGAGACTAAAACTATTGAAATACGATGATAGACGTTTAATTAATCACAAAACAGTATTGTTTCCAGTCGCTTAGTATTGTCAGACATACATATTCAGCTTAGCATAAATGTGTAAATTTCCTAGTATGTGTAAATAAGTCTTCTTTTACTTTTTAGATTAGCAACAGTGGTAATGCGCGATGTCTCATTTACAAGAATGGCTTGGTCATTCCTATCTGCTTCAGAATGTTCCAAACCAGTCGTTGAGACATTACAATTTCTAAGGGTATCATGAGAAACCCACCACGCTTAAGTAAAATATAATTTATTAAATATCTAGTTATGTATTGTCTTGCAGACGCACATCATTTTCCAAGTGTTTAAAAAGAATTATTTATTTTCCTTGTAGTTTGATTGCGATTTCGCTCTAAAAGCAGTAGTTGCGAAAAACCAGGCTCCTCAAATTTTTTCTTAAATCATCTGTTTGCTTTAACTGCACAAGGTATAAAATCCATTGTAGCGACGTTCAGTGTTTCAACGTTCAGAGTACAAATTAAGAGCAATGAACCTAATCCTGGTCTACTTATTAAAGGCAGAGAGGGAAGGGTTTGCGCGTTGTGGAGCTGCATGCGTGGGCAACGTCGTCTAGACGCCGTCCGGCGCCTGGCGCCGTCACGCTACCACCCACCGCCTCCACCTCCGCTTCCACCGCCACCTCTACCGTCACCTCTCCCATCTTCTCCGATGTCGCCCTCTAGCAATTCAGTGAGGACCAGCACCTGCGCTGCCGCCCAAATCGCAACCTCCGCCTTCACCTTCGATTCCAAGTTATCGGAATATCCGTCGGTCGCCATCTTCGTCCCGTCACCCTTCTCGATAGCACCTCCCTTTCTGCCACTACCCCTAGACTTTCGCCGTCACCACCAAAGGCGCCGTCACCATCACAACCTCGGGCACGCCATCTTCGCAAAACTTTTGCCTCCGCTGTTGTCGTCACCACTACTACCGCCGCCAGCATCACTACCGCCACCACCGCAACCACCACAATCATCGCCAACACCTCCACCAACCACCACCGGCGCCTTAACCACTTCCACAACCATCGCCAACTCCCCCATCGACCGCAACCGGTGCCTTAACCACTACCACTTCCACAACCACGATCTCCACCACCAGCACCAGTTCCACTGTCTATACTAAAAACCCAATACTACCATCGCCAGTACCTACTTCCGCCATTCTTGACCAACGCCAATACTAACACGCCAGTACCACCCACTCCAATAATACCACTGTCCGTACTACCATTATCCATAGAACCACCATCCGTACCACTACCACCGTCTCCACGACCGCTACCACCACCACCACCACACCAACCACCACCACCACCACAACCACCACCACCACAACCACCACCACAACCACAACCACCACCACCACCACCACCACCACCACCACCACAACCACCACCACCACAACCACCACCACCACAACCACCACCACCACCACCACAACCACCACTACAACCACCACTACAACCACCACCACAACCAGAACCATCAGCGATTCCACGTACGCGCGGCCGAAACGAGGACGTCACGCATGCACGAATCTCTGGGCCTCCCAATGACTCCTCCAACGCAGCCTCGCTCACTTTCAGCGCATTGCTCCTCCCCGCGTCACCGCCCGCCCGCCTTGGACGCTCCCCACGAAGCCCGTTCCACTCGCTTTGGCGGACTTGCTGCCAAGGTGCACTGCGCGCGAGATTAGAGAGACGTGCCGGAAGCGAAATGCGCTGTTGTATGCGACGAACCCTTGACCTGAATGCTTTGACGGTGCTTGGGTTTGACATAATGTCTCGTAATTGTCTTTGACCTACGTTTTACTAAATTGAATTTTTTTTTGGCCCTCAAGAAAATGTTATTATTTTATTAACATTATTATTATTAATTAAAATATTCCTTGGTTAAGCAGACTATTTTAATTATCATTTTGGTACTGGTAACCATTTTTTGTATGCTTGTGATATGCGAAACCATAAATAGAATTGAACTGCGTTTAGTGAATAATCATTAGAATTTATTTTATTTAAATGCTCCAATCATATACACTTTCAGCAAACATTTTCTCCAATATTGTGAGACATTAATTTTTCAACAGCTTTGCTATTTTAAAATTGTGTAATTTTACCGTACT
This sequence comes from Acheta domesticus, assembly GCA_031308135.1. Lineage (NCBI taxonomy): Eukaryota > Metazoa > Arthropoda > Insecta > Orthoptera > Gryllidae > Acheta > Acheta domesticus. Next base: position 173,859,138 of record JAHLJT010004567.1, read on the forward strand.
TAAGAGACAGAGCTATCTTTGGTTTTTAAATCTATTCTCGTGATGGCAGCTGGTTCCTCTGGAGGTGTCCCGTGAATCTGACCATCTGCTTCGTGGTTTTAGGGATTAATTGGTTTAATGACTGTTTAATGACTGTACTAACCCGTGCGTGACATTTTCACTGCTTTGCAGATTTTGTAGTTTCGGCGAACTGTGTGTAGAATGAATTCGAAAAATACATCCGACATAATTGTCTTCACAATAAAATATTTTTCTGCGACGTTCTGTAAAAACTGTTATGTTATCAAGTTCCTAGAATGTATAAGTAAACATTGCTTTCTTAAGCAGTGTCAAAGCTTGGGCTTTGCCGCAATTCAGAGCTCGCACAATCAATTTAACTTCCTGAATGTGTGTCGGATTTGATTTGCTTTTCGCATTTCTTAAACAGTTTAACCACTTTGAAGTTTCAAATATTTTCGTCGAATCAGAACTACTTTATTTTGACCAGCGGCTCTAGTTAGTCGTTTTCGTGTTTTCTACGTCTTAATTCTCAGTCACAGATATGTCGTCATCGACTTTGCATCGATCGCTTCTTCTTAAGAAAAATGAAAGTCTTTCTCAACAAGAATAACAAATTAATGACATGACTGCCATCTTACTATTTCACAACTTACAGCCACTTCTTTAAACATAGAACGTTTCACTATTAATGTCCTTAGCAAACCATGCATACATTTGCATAAAACTCATCGAGGTGCTCTCGATCTAGACTTCACGACCTCGAGAAGCGTTCTGTTTGTTTATCCAGGGTCTTCTAACATGATATCACGTTGCTAGGTAGAGACAAATGACACACATGACGATATCCCGCTGCGTTCGACAAGACGGAGCAGCCTTTAAAACCCGTCCACGTATCGCGTGCTATTCATGTTCTTCCATCCTAATCCAGAGCCATCCATAGGGTCGAGCAATTAAATATTTATAGGCGAATGGAAAAAAAGAAGTAATATTCACAGATTACTTTTTGCACAAAATCAGTAATTGTTGTGAATGATTCATTCATCTAAAATTTGAAGTGTTTTCCCGTCTGAATATCGCCCATCCCTTATTATTTTGAAAGTATCATACAAGAGTCTGTGAGTCCGTTGATCTGAGATGCAGTTAATTGGCTGCGAATCCTCAAACTCTTAGGTCGTGTGGTGGGATAATCGAAATGAAGATAAGTTGAGATGAATATCCTGAAATGAAAGAAAGAAGAAGAGATGAAGTTAACTTCAGTAGCATTTTTAAGTCCCTTGGTTGGTAAATAGTATTATCATGTGTTCATAAAACAATTCCACAATGTTATCTTACGAAATCGTTCCATTTTGTTATATTTATTACATTCAGGTAGAACGGAGAACTCGTTCTGAGGCATTCACGATGCACATAGTGTCTAATATTGCGAGAATGCATTGCAGTTCTTAAAATAAAATCATCCGTTTCTTTGCATGAGAGTTATCTTGCAAATGTAATCCGAAATTGTGAAATCTTGCGATGGTGAAATTCAACCATATTCTTCAACTACTTCGAATTTTAACAAGTGCCCTGTTTTATTTAGTTATCGAATGATGAAATTCGTTATTATTTATCTGGAACGAAAGCATGTGAGCAATCCTTCCAAAAGCGTGACAGTACATGGTTGCACAAAAGGTCGATGTTTTGATGTGAACTTTGAATTATTTCAAAACGTGAACTCGGTTAGTTTTCCATTGCTTAACTCACTACTGCAATGTCTGTCGAGCATGTTCTTAACGTCCAGTTCCAGAGGTAGAACTTAATTGTATTCTGCTTGGTAATAAATGCATTATGAATATTTTATCTCTCTGGTACTAGCGGGCTAATTACATTAATCGTAGTCTCTGAACTGTGTATTTTCACAATGGAATTATGAAATTGTTATTGCAGTGAGTGTAATTGAATTATTGTTTAGAGTGGAAATTCTTCTGCTGTTTTCTGTACAATTTCAGCATTGAGTCATGATAAAAATAAATATTTTGCGAATTTCAACACAGATCTAGAAATTTTAATATCGAAGAAGATAAATTATAAAGGCATTCTTTTAAGTATCTCCGCAACGTCCGTCCGATGACGTATTTCTGTGTACATTTTATTTCTATCAAGCAAACTTCATTTTCCTTTCCAAATTTCGTAGAATTCTATATTAGTGAAATGCTGTTTTTGTAGCCTCTTTCACGAGAGACGTTTAAGTCTTCTACGTAAAAAGGGAGAAGAGACAGAAAATGTTCAAAAGAGCTAATAATTGTAAGATGATTACAGTTCTGTGAATTATCTTCTTTAATCTTTGATTTTGATGTATCTAATAAAATCAGTTTCATTTACATTCAATTAAAAATGAAGTTCCCAGAAATGTGATTACAATCGTTTAATTAGATTTTTATGAATCCTGAAATAACATCATGGTTCGTTACGGAATAATTTCTAATACGCTCTCGTCAAGTGAAATACTCCCATGGGAGAGAGTATGCTCTGTGACAGCGAGGTCAATTGTACATTTCGTCTGTATTCATTCTCCTACTGAGGCACCGCAAAGATTTATTTGCAGTAATATAAGTGATCGTTTCAAAAACAAATAAAAATTAATTATTATTACCGTAGTTCATAAAGTGGTATCTATTCGATGGTTATACAGTTGCAATTCGCACGTGCTTTATGAATTTTCTAATTAAATGTGAATAAATCTTACTTCTGAACGTTGTGTGTGATTTTTATGTACCTGAAATGAAAACTTAGTAAAAGGGGAAAACACTTCTTTTATACCTTAGGCTGACGCACTTCAGGCAAACTGATGTATTGACTATTAAAATTGGAATATTTGTCATTTTTCACAGACCTCGCCACTAAACGATTGCCAATTTTTGTTAAAAATATTATTGTTAACAGAAGAACATATACGTGTATTTCTATCTTGTAAATAAAGAGGTATTTGGGTGATGATTAAGCTGGCTGCGTATTTTTCCCTATTTGCCTATTTTTATCCTTCAATTAAAAATGCAGTATTTTAGGTTACTTATACATTCTGAAGCATTATGTGTATTAAAATATAATATTACTAATTCCAAAAAATGAACAGGTAACCTAAAGTTCTGCATTTTTAATTGAAGATTAAAATTAGACAAATAGGCAAAAATACGCAGCTTAGTGATGGGCATGGCAAGTTTTTCCCCTATGTCTATTGCTAAGAATCTACAGTGTTTATAACCCATTTTTTCGGAAATGGAGAAAACATTCAGCATTGGCGACTTAAAAGAAACGTCAACCTGTTCAGCCGTTGTCTCGACGAGAATTCTAGCGACCGGCTGTTCTCATCGATGGTTTCTCCAACAAATACAAGGCGGTGCAGAACCCCAACAAACAGACTATCACCAAACGTTTGCCGCTTGCGCGAAGAAGAGCGCAGCTTACTCTTCACTAAAATACTAATACATCGATTACCCATCAGTTTCTGCGATTACTCCTTTTCTTCCTTTACACTAAATCGGACCCTACAGTCGTTAGGGTTTGTTGTCAGAACCAACTGTGGTATTGATTGATTACGTCGTTTTTTCGGGTACGTCAACTGCTAAGGTAATTAGTCCCGTAAGTGTAGTGCGTGTTTCCCCCCTCGGGAAGTGGTGCTGATTTTCTCCCGTTGGGTGGTGAGATCTGGCACCGTTGGGTGGTGCTCACCAGGGTGGCACCGCCCCAGCCGGGACGAACTGTAAACTCCTGCCTTGTCTCCCGAAGTGTGCGGTAGTGTAGTGCATGTAAGTGGATAAGTGTGTGTGTGTGTGTAAGGGGTACGGGTATGACAAGGAATATGAAGGAAATATCGTGCGCAGTCCATGGCTCGTTTGTTGGGGTACTGCTCCGGCATTCGCCTTGTATTTGTTGGAGAAACCATTGATTAGAACAGCCGGCCGCTGGAATTCTCTTCGAGACAACGTGTGAATTCGACCTAGCTATCTATCTAATATGGAAAATTGCTGCCGTCAGGACTCGAACCCTAGGGCCTCCCGGTCACAGGCACGGCAGTGACATCAATAGATGCTCTGAACCATCTCAGTCTGTCCTACCATCTAGGCCAGTGTTGTCAAGGTCGATGCCACGAGCGGGAGTCCGTAGCACGAGTGCCACGACGAAATCGACCCTCCACGCAGTTCATCACCCCGCCGCCAGACAACGCCATCCCTATTGTAAAACGGCGGAGTTACTAATAGTTCCTTTTCCCGACGCTAGTTGCGCAGAGAAGCTCGTGGCGTGCTACGGTGCCACGCCGCGTGCCACTGCCACCAGTGGAAGACGTCGACACTACTGCTCTAGGTTGCCCCGCCGCATTTTTAGTGAACCATTCCGTTTTAATTTTGCCGACCACTATCATTTGAAGTGAACAGTGTATTTCCCGGGTCTATAAGCGCCCCTAGCCGGAAGCGGCCGCTGTCGTCTGGCGGGGTGTTCGCGGACCGAAGTCGGGAGCACGTGCGAAGTCGCGGCCTTGGCCGCCGGCGCGTGCAGACGCGCTCCGTTCCCGCCCGCGGTGATGAATCGCTAAAACGATTGTGTGCGCGGCCGCAGGCGGTGGGGAGGGGTGGGATGGGATGGGGCGTGGGCAGACCCCCACTATGGAAATCGTGCGTCAGCCTTTGTCATTGTAGATTAGCGCGATGAGCAGAATATGAGGTACACGGTTAGTTAACAGACTGATGCGAAGTTATTACACTTGTAATTAATGAAGGGTTTTTGCGAGGTCGTCGCTGAAAAGATGTGTGGTTTTGTTACAACGAATAGAATTGTTTGATGATTTTGGATGAATAAAGAAAAAGACGCATTTGATCCATGAAGTATATCATTCCCTAATGTTGAACGTCGATGTGGGAGGAATGTTCTTGTCACTTAATACTGAGTGTATAGCAGTTGCGTAATCTTCAGAGTGACTTCACAAAAAGTGTCTGCGGGACGTGTACCTTTCTTGACTTGTATCTGTAATATAGCTTTCTGTTGGTGGTTGTGTAACAACACGTGAAATACGCGCCTAAATGTTATATGTTTAACTACTTTAAAGGCTTAGTGTAGAAATTATTAAGTAGGCGAAATTATTTGCTCATTTTCTGTTATATTGAATGTGGATTCAGAACTTTTGTTGAGCACGGTAACAATCATTATCAAATACATACACTTTTCTTCCTGAATGAGTGTACATAGTTGTTTAATAATAGTTAATAATACTCCCAATTTTAACACAATAGACGTTTACGATACATTAAATGCAACAGATTTTATTGGTGTAAAATAGATTTATACGAAAAACATGTTTGCCTCTTTCTCCCCCCCCCCTTTCAACGTGGTCCTTAGTATTCCCGCTGGCACTGCCATTTCGAAGCTTCTCTCAGCGGCGACATTCGGCGGCGGAGGCGACGGCGCGGCGTGGCCGGCGACGGTTTCCGCGGAAAGACGAGAAAGTTGCTTTTTTTGTGCGTGGGGTTAGAAAGGGGCGGAGACGGCCTTCTGTGCGTCAGCACAATCTCAGCCGCCTGGAAATCGCGCGGAGCTGATGCCCCGCCTCGGGACCAACGCGCGTGCCGGAAGAAGCGGTGGACCCGTTTGGATTTGTTTGATTTTAAGGGCGCTTCAAAAGCTGTGGAGATCTAAACTAATGTTAATTTTAAAATAGACCTATCTTAGATACAAAAGAAAACAAAATATGTTCAGAATAAAGTGGATTAAACAGAAAACATTTCTTACTCACAATATGAACATCAAAGCGAATTAATCTTAATATATCTTAAATGCGGCTGATCGGTAGCTACGCACAGAATAAAGCAAGTCGCCTCTTCTCTCAAATTGTGCGGAATAGTTCAATTCCTCGCAGCTATCCGAAAAGTTTTGAGAGCGAGTGCTTGTCGTTGTCATTCAGTTCGGGGTTTTAGAAGCCCTGGGCCGAGAATACGTTGATCCCTTGTGTATTTTGTTCAAGGTGCAATGTAGCTAGTACTCGTAGTAAAACTTCATCTTGAAATTCGGAAGGTTTATCATTAATTTGAAATACCATCGCCGTACGGTAATTATGTTCGTCGTAAACGTTTACTCTTTGAATAGGGTAAATAAATAATTACAAATAAAAATGATTTTATTTCGCTCTTAATATAATTTACATAATTAGTCGATTTGACTGGTCTCCTTAAACCAATGGTATTAAAGCAATGAAAAACTTGCAGCGTTTGTTCGGGTTTGCAAATTTTAAAAATGTTCATTTATATTCTCTCGATTTTGTTTGGATAAAGTAATGGCTTGTGGATAAAAATATTTCATTAACTCATGAAAATTAGATAAAGTTTTTCACTCTTTAGTCATATGTTATTTCACTTTCGCGTTCCAAATTTTATTAAAATAAAATTGTTAATGAAATGCTTAAAATGCAGTAAATACCGCTAGTAAAAAGGTAATTTCAATAATAAATACGAGTATATAACTTATCTGACAAACAGGAATGTAATGTGGATGTGTTTCGAAATTACATGCAACTAATATTAACCGTAAACCGTAATACAATCTTGTTTCGTATGATTATATCAAGTGAGCCAGAATTCTTGTGAATGTGGACCTTTGAAAGGGCTGAAAAGTAGACTTTTCAGCGGCACTTCAGTAGTGTGGGTGACCCCACTCTTGTTATCCAACATATGAAACCAGACGAAGCTTGACGCTTTATTTAACGAAATTTTTACGAATTCTAGTTTCGCCAATAGTGAAGTGTTCCAGAACCAAGTCGGAACTTACCTGATATTCCTTCGGCAGATTTTCTTTTCCTGCACGTCGCCCAAGGCCTTTGTGCGCTGCTTTTAAATAAAACTCCTGAGTTCTTTCAACTCGAAACGAGTGTATTCAAGAGGTTGTCAGCACAAGAATTACATAATTTCTTTTTGCGCAAGCGACGACGTCCACATTCACAAGGTCTTCGGAGTTTCTCATCAACTCTCCGTCACCAACACAACCTGTTTTCGCCCATGGAAATTATAAATATACTAATGTTATTCTTTTCTTCCCATTTGCTAATTTTGTTATTAATATTTCGACGTTGTAACAAATGATTTTTTTTATCGTATTAACTGTTCCGGGAGACGTAACAGAAATGTATAAAATCGTTTCACAAATACCTTAATGAAAGGAAATTATTCAATTACAGAAGTTTATTTCGAAGATAAAGATTATTTTACTTTTCTTTTACCTCTGTGAGTATATTAAAATACATTCCAACTAGTACACTGCAGTAAATTTGTTTGCTAAAGATCCTGATCGATTTCTCCCGTCTTTATGTCCGGAATGGGATTCGCGTTAAACCTTTTCAGAACAACCATTTCTTCGATCTTTCATTTTTTTTGTTTGATCATTTTACACGTTTCACCAACATTCACCGACACGTTTCACGTCATTCACCAACTACTCCTAAATTTCTTCGTCAACATCGGTTTTCGCGACTCGATTGTAACAACTAGTTGTATGTTTTGTTTTTCCCCTTTTTCCGTTTTTCTTCAAAAAATGTTTCTCACCATTTCCCAATCAGTCTTTTTTCTCTTTCCCCCTTGGTTTTCCCCTCTTTGCTTGTCGCGTACTGATAAGTAGTGTCTCCCTCGCTTGCGAATCGCATAATACTTCCACAGGCCGCGGGGGGAGGTGGGTCGCCGCGATAGTTTTGGGAGGGGGGAGGGGAGGGGAGGGGAGGGGAGGGGAGGGGAAGGGCAGACCGCGAGGGCCTCTGGTCCCTTCTGCGCTGGACGCTGCGGTTGGAGAAGTCCTCCTCCGAAAAAAAAGTGACAGGCGAGGTAAGATTTGTGTTCGGAGGGAAGTATAAAACCGCGTTTTGGCAGTTCGGGGGATATATGCTTATCGACTCCAATTCGCTGAAGTCTTTGGCGAAAAAAAGTTTTATGTGAAAAAGTATCTTCCGCCGGAAACGTTTTGTGCCGATTCGAACGTTAAGGAAGTTTGTTCGTTTTTTTTTCTGGACTTCCTTATCAGTGTTCGTGGCGTACAAATAACATTCTTCGTACGAAAACAAACATTTTTTTGGTAGCTACAGCTCATTCAGTGATGGATAATAGAATTTTTTTTACTATACATTTATTTCACGGAATTTCCAAAATGAAATTGAGTGTTACGTTGAAAAATCAATCCGTTTAAAACCTGTTTATTCATCTTCAAAAGTACGTTTGAAGAGCGAAGATATTTGTGCGTTAACGGGCGAGAAAAAAAGAAAAAGATCGTTTTGGTAAATCTGTTAAGGTTACTGCTTTTTTTATAAGCTTCTTAAGGAACGAACTAAATGCAGCTTAGAAACTTTCCCCGGAAATTTCCAAGGAGGATTAACTCTTAGTGACTTTGTGACTTTCACTTCTTTACTATTTCGTTTTCATAAATGCGAATCTAAGATGACATCGGTGAGTATTAAATCTTGAAGTGCTTTCTTAAGGAAAGGTTAACAAGGCACGATTCTGGTAGACGATTAACTTTCATGTAATGGTTTTAAAATTATGGAAGACAGTTCGAAATGAATTCAATGATTTTTAGTGTCGAGATTTCATGTTGGTAACACTATTAAGTATCCAAACATATAATTTAATGAATATTTTTTACAACTTAGTATTGAATTTTGTAAGTAAAATAATTCTTGAATAGATGTTTTCATTCGAGTTGTGCGATATTAAAAGTAATAGCATCAGAGCGTTTCACATTACGAATGAGATTTCAGCGATGAATAATTTTTTGATTTGGTAAAATCTTCTTAATTACATTAATTCTTCTTTTTCTTGTCTACACACTACAAAAATGTTTGATTCTGTTGTACTATTCAACTTTATCATTTTATTCCCTTCTTTTCTGTGTATTCTAAGTCTAGTTTTATATCGTTCTTATTAAATTCCATTTGCTTTGTCCCTCTGTGTATTCTAGGTCTTCGTTTTCCCTCGGCTGTTCGTATACTGCAGTTTCGTACTGTGTCGTATACTGCACATACCTTCTTTGCCACCTATTCAGCACATATGACACAGCTTAAGATCCTGAAATTATCATTTTTCTTCGTTTTCATATTTTTCTTCTGATCCAGCTGGATCACTAAGGGGTGCACCGTTTGGCACCTCTTTTGTCCTACACAAAACCTTTTCATTGATCTTCACTTATTCCATTCGTGTGCTGCGACCCTTGTAAAGTAGTCCACGTTATCGGTTTCGGTCGTCAGCCTATTTTTTTATTTTATTTATTTTTTTATTCGTATTGTCTTACTTTATTCTTATTCATCTCTGACGTCTTTTATTTAGTTGTTCCTTTTGGAGCTTGTCGCATTCAGGATATTCCTCTCATAGTTCATACTTATGATCTTAACCTCCTCGTCCATCCGGAAGAGAACGACCTGACGTTGTCGATTATAAGCTCAAATGTTACATAAAAAGTTCGCATTTTAAATAACACCTCGAATAGCTCGAATCAGCCAGCCGCTGCCTCACGCCCGCGGCCCGCTGTTCCGCCCACCCACGCCACGCATTCGTCCGACGCCGAAACAATAGGCGTGACCTCTAATTGTTCGTCCGATAACGGGCGAACACACGTTACGCAAGCGGGTCGCCGCGGGCGGGCGGGCGGCGCGTCGAGCACACGCACATGTATTATGCATGGCGCTGCTCAGCCCGCCGCCGCCACCGCCACCGCCGCCGCCGTGGCCCTCGCACTATTTTCGGGACGGTCGCCGCTGCCGCCGCCGTCGCCACCGCCGTTACCGCCGGGGTGGTTGACTTTGGTCTCATTTCGCGGACGTTGCGGACGCGTCGTCAGCGGCGGCGGTGGAGGCGGTGGCAACGTCTTCATCCATAATACATGACGCAGGATCGCGGGCGCGCGGGCCGTGAGAACGCCTGCCCGCCCCGCATTGTTGGTATGGAACCGGGCCCGGCGCCGCCGCCGCCGCCGCCGCCGCCGCCGCCGGCGGTCGACCATGTCGGTCGAGCAGCGTGCCGTGAAGTGTGCGCGTCTCGCGACGACTGCTGACGCGAGGCGGCGTCTGGAGTGGAGCGGGACGGCGGGTGGGGGTGGGGGCGGCAGGAGTTGAGTGGTTCTGAGGGTAGGGTGGAGCGTGGCGAGGCGGACGGGATAAGTAGAGTCGGGCGGGACATGGTGGAAAGATGACGGATCAAACTAGGGACATGATTTAGCAGGTTAGGGTTTTGGCGGAACAGATAAGAGGCATGGTGGAGTAGTGAAGGAATATTGTGGGACAGGAGAAGGGAATGGCGTGTCGATGGAGGCTTGGTGGGACGGGAAGGGACATGATGAGGCATGATTGGGACTGTCAGGGACGTGAAAGGGCAGGGACATAGTGGGGCTGTGGGGGCACGGTTTGACAGATGATAATGGTACAAGGGGACATGGAAGGAGAAGAAGTGGAGCTATGGAGGACTTGAAATTAGATACATAGGCACTGTTTGACAGGATGATGGTGGAACAACGGAACATGAAATAAGGTAAGGCAAGAGGAGATGGCCAGCTAGGGTGGGTCAGAGTGGAGTGAGCTGGTAGGCGAGGCAAGTTGCGCGGATCACCGCCGAGCCAGGAGGAGCGTGGCGGGGCGGGGAGGGGCGTGAGTGCAAGGGGGTTTCCTGCATCGGGTGTCGCGCCGCCGCCCGGCCGAAGCGCGCTTGCCAACGCCCAGCGCGGGCGGTGGACAAACGAAGCACCTCTGACGCGCGTGTGTGTGTATGTATGTATGTATGTGTGTGCGTGCGGCCGCATGCGATGTGGACTAGTGGAGCACGGAGTTTCGCGGAGAAGTGGACGTCCGTACGACAGGGATAATTGCAAGGTAACACGCAACGCGCAAGGGTATCACGAAGACTACGAAACGTTGTTTATTCACAAAAGTGATGAACTTCGGGATATATTTCAATTCGGGCGCTTGGGAGTTGGGAGGTGGTGCTGTATCTCGGGCATTGGAGAAACCTATCTATTGCTCACAATAGTGTATGATTTTCGAAATGAAAACGATTGAGAAATACATTCCGCTATACATTTTCTCGTACCTGCTCGGTCTTTTTGCCAACTGAAAAGAGAATGAAGACTATTTTAAATTATAACTTGAAAAAAGACGACATAATTCCGAAACGAACACAATGGATGTTGAAGTTTTCTTATAAACCGAAGGCGAAGGGGACAGTTAAAAAAAAACATTGTAAAATAGATACGTTGCCGTGAAAGTACATAAAGTCATGTCTGATGGTTGGTACTTCAATAATGTATCCCTCTTTAAAAAAAATTTCGACCTCAATTCGTTGTTAGATCACAATTTATTCAACTTTTGTTAATTATTAAAAACCTTAAAAATCGAATTATCAAATAATTATTTTATTGTTTTTATTGTTAAATGATAATATAATAAATTGAAAGCTCCTAACAAATATGCAACTAGTAGAAATGCACTTGGAGTCGAGTTGAAATAAAAAGAGATTTTAAAAATATACGATGCTTCACGATTTGAAAATATCCAACGAGGAAATACCAGCGAATATGTGAGTAATGGAATCGTAAATCCTTCTGAGTATTCGGGAATCCTATTACCTTCCCGTGTGTCCTTACTTGATACGATCATCTGCGCCGGTGCAGAATGTGCTACCGTGCGGATTGGCCGTAAGAGGGTCACCCCCGTCCCCGCCTCCCTCGTGCATTTCCCTGGGAGCTCGCGTGCCCAAGGCCGTCTCACTCCTCACATGTCCGGGCTTTCTCTTAAATTGTCTTTCCCGCGCTCCCTCGATTTCTATTGTCTACGAGCGTCTCGCAAGATCTTACGCTGCTATGCACATTCATCATCGAAAAATGAACGCCGCCGTTGTGAATATTTCAACGGTGATTCAGAATGCATTGGGGGTTTTCTGGGAGCGTAAATTGTTTTTGTAAGATGAGCCAAATAGGATCAGACTAAGGCGCTCCGTTTTCGATCCGTAGCATATTCCTTTATGACGTTCTGACTGTATTAGCATTAAGAGTACACGTATTGGCATGTAATGTATTTGACACTAAATATAGAAAGGTATTACACTATTCGATAGTTGTAAGGAAGACGTCAGTTACATTGATACTTTACTGATTATGATTACTGTATTGATAGACTTGAATATTCTTTCGAAATATTTTAATTATTCGTGACGAACCGTGCTTCATTGGTAATTTTTATACATGCATTGCAATAAACATATTGGAATGATGTGTTTTTAGGACGTGCTGCAAACTCACAAGGAAATGCAATTACTTGCAATCACTTGATTAATTTTCTGTAGTAAAGGCCTGAGAAGTGTACAAAGCAGGCACAGTTGTAACTGAAACACGATAGTTACCCAGGTTATTGCTCTTTTTTCTACACTCACCTAAATAGGCAGACTTTCAAGTCGTATAGTAAACGAGTAGGTAGATTAATGAGCGGAGTATAAATGTCTGATCATAAACATATTTACGTTCAAGTTCGCCCCCGTCGGTAGTCGTAAAAACCCTATAAATATCCTCTGAATTAATCCGCCGAAAATAAAGCCTGTTCGTATACACAAGGGCGGCGGCGACGACGACGACGACGACGACGACGAAGGAAGACACGCAGGGCGACGCGACGCGACGCCGCGCCGGGCGGAGCTGGACGGAGCTGGGCGTGGCAAGGCGGGACGGGAAGATGAGAGCAGTTGGGCGTGATGGAGAGTACCGGGACGGGACGAGGAGAGGCGAATGGAGGGGGCGGGACAGGGTGGTGGGTGCGGTTGGACGAGGTGGAAGGGTGCGGAGAGGACCCCGATGGAAAGGGTCGAAACAAGGAAGTGAATAGACGGGAGGCGGATGAAGGGGGTGGGGAGGGGAGAGGCGAATAGGCGGGGGCGGAGAGAGGCGAATAGACGGAGCGGGGAGAGGCGAATGGAGGAGGCAAGACAGGCAGAATCGAATAGAGGGGCTGGGAGATGCGGATGGAGGGGACGGGGCGGGACTGTGAGAAGCGAATTGAGGGGGCGGGGAGAGAGGATGGAGGGGACGGGGCAGGAAGGGGAGCGGCGAATAGGCGGGGGGCAGGGAGTGGCGACGGTGGGCGGAAGGGGGCAGGCCGGGGAAAGGCGAATGGAGGGGCCGGGGAGAGGTGCGGCTAGCTGAGGTCCAGCCAGACAGGGCCGAGAGAAGTAAAGCAGCTAGAGCCGAGTCGAGTGGTGACGGGGAGCGTGTGGGCACAGGAAGGGACAAGGCGCAGAGAGCCGGGTCGGAAAAAGTCACGGGTGGGAGAGGGGGCGGTGTCGCAGCTGCGCGTGGGCGAAAGCTGCAAAGGCGCGCTCGGGGGAGGGGAAGAGCAGGAAAGCTAAATTCGCGGCGCGGGGAGAAACAGCGCCGTCGCCCTTTGAGGCGGCTCCGAACGCGCGACCGTGTTCACAGGCGGGCGCGAGATTGACGCGGTTATAAACGCGCTTTGATATCGGCTCCCGTTGCCCACACACCGACGGGACGAAGGCCGAGAGGGAGGGGGCGGTAGTGGATGTGGCGATGGAGTCTACATGTGAAAACCATAGGGAACAAATCGTGGTTGAGGCAAACTCTCATTGTGGTGATTGTGGGAGATTGGGAAGCTGTAGTTTTAGGCTGTTGCCTCGAGGTGATTTAAGTGCGCACCTTTGCGTTCTTTCGTATGCCAGAAGTACTCTGTCTAAAGCCAGAACCTGCAACTGTGAGGTTCCGTTAAGGGAAATAAGTGAGCGATGCGTAATATGAAATTTAAAATATCTTATGGAATAATTCGTAAGGGTATGTATTATTTTTAGTGGACGGTCAACAATTAAATTGTAGAAATAAAAAAAAATCATGTAATCAGGCGTTTGAATCAAAGCATCTATTGAATATTTCAGTATAATTAGTAAATACCCTCTTGTGTATTATTTGATCACGTGTAACATTTCGAAAATTGTATTTGTTACAGAGATTGGCAGTTCTCAGTAAAAAGACACTGGTATCCCCCTCCCCACTCGGAGTGTATACGCGTTTTAATAATTTCTTAACGGTGCTTATGAAGACGGAGTCTCTGACATTAAGATCGATTGGATGAACTGATACGTAGTCGTGCAAAGTTGCAAGAGTGCAAAACTAGTTCGGATCTCAAAAATTGGTGGTGACTATTTTGATCACTTGCAGTGTTTCAAATGTCCAGCAAAAAAAATTCACAATTTCTTTTAGTTGTGCCCATTTTCCCCCAAGAATCTGCAACATGCTGAGGAATGTGGAATTATTACGTTTCATGTTGTGAAGATATTCATCGTGAATAATTTTCGTTCCCCAATATAAACAGCTAATAACCAATAATCCAATGTAATCTAAATGAAAGAAAAAAACAAGGTGTTTATTAATGAGTGCAGTAAAGCACATAAGAGCATGTTTTCTAGTGTTTTTGGTCAAATCCAATTTTGTTTTAGTCGATCCTACATAGAAGAAGAAATAACGTTTTTCTTTTAGTCTGCAGTTGATGGATAGTATAATTACTCCCGCGATCATTTTCCTCTGAAAACTGTCAAACGCATGTGGCTCAGGCAAACGGGCGTGGCATATCCAACATTTGGAAACCTTCGCTTCTTTGTTCCTTCCTGCTTGCCGTTAATCACAGTCGTGACTGTGAAATCGTTTCTTTCCGAACGCTCAACTAAACCGACGTTTTGTTTACCGAATGGCCAGGGATTCCCTCGGTGAAAAATATAATCGTTCGTTCGGACACAGGTCCCTGCTTTGTACGTCTGTCGCAGGCGTATTTGGCAGAACTCTACTAGATGTTAAGATATTACTTCGATCTCTTTCCATTTAACACAAACGTCTATGTAAGCTGGAGATGAACAATGGACCAATTATTAATAATTAGAATTAAGCCTTCTCGTGATAAGCCAAAGAACTCGGAATTAGTTGCTCTACTAGCTTTTAGCGTCATCTACATGGATATCAGAAGAAAAAAACTATTTTAGATTGCAGTTGATAAATATTACATTTATTTTCTTCGTTAATGGATTAAGAGGTTTTTCTATTTTTCTTTTCTGCTTTTTTATTTTTTCCTTCCTTTTCTGTGTTCTTCTATTTTCTTTGTTTATTTCTCTCTCATTTTCCGCCTCTCCCAAACTTAACTGACGTTTTGTATACCGAATTCCCAGGGGTTTTGCCTGGAGAGGAAATATAATCGTTCGTTGAGGCGTGTGCTTTGTCCGCGCATCGGTTTGGGGCGCAGTTGGCGCAGGATGCGGAACCGCCGTGCCGTGCCGCGCCGGGCTGGGCGGGGCCGGGCCAGATGATGGGGTGGCGATTTGCCAACGCGAGGACAGTGGGGAGGGAAGATTTGGTTTGCGGCGACATTCCCGTGCCGCAGCCTCGTCCTTCTGCAGACAGCCTCGGAAGGGGTATGAAGTTTTTGAACCCTTAATGAAGTTGACTGGCCATGAGACTGTAATGTGACTCATCTATCGTCCATTGCATGTGGTCTCACGATTTTCAGTTAATCTCTACTATTCTTTCAGATGGAAACATTAGTATATTTTGCATTTACGTGTTTTCGAATGTAGAATAAATTTACTTGTCCTGTGTACAACGTGACGGAAGAGCTTCCGTTATTGATTTATCTCGGATTATTATAATTTATGTGTAAACTTACAGCGATTTTCCTAATCAGTAGAAAGTACAATTAGATTAGAATTTGTAAGAATTCTTTCTCTCTTTTCTTGCTCACATTATATTTGTGTAATTTCATTTGTTACCTATTATGCAAGTTTTTGAATTTGATTAATTTATTTACTATTTTGGCGTCTACAACAAATTTTGTTCGCAAACAGACTGTTTTGAATCATTCCTTCTTGAGCTAAAGAGGATGTAAAATTTCTCTGTTCAGTAGGGACATTTCTACAAAGGGTGAGGACGAGGTGACTGATGCGATCGCGGGTGTGAGAACGGACGCGAGTGTCGTTGAAAATCACATTTCTCTGAGCCGCACGATACATTGTATCGCATCAGCTACAGCCAGGTTTCCTATAATTTACTTCAACGAATGCGCTTAACCTTTCAGGAATTTTCATGGAATATCTTCCTCAAATATCAGTAACTCGGATATTTTCTTTTCATATAAAACACGCAAATGGGGAGTCAAAACTTCAGGAATTGGCTATTTGAATACCATATAAAATATTTTGAAAATTGAATCTGCAATTTTAAAACTAAAACTTAGTATCGTTTTTTTTTTATTCAACACAGTTGGAATCAGAGGGATGTCTGCTACAATTACCTGTATCAGGAGAAATTCAAACCTAGACAGTGTTAAATTGCATTAATTAACATTAGTTTTTAGTATTCATGTGAACATTGTTACCTATTTTTGCTTGTAGGCTTTTCTTCGCTAGCTCATGTACTACGTGAATAACTATTGCGTACTGCTAGTGGAATGCGAAGTACTAGCGTCTTGGTCTCTCCCTGATGACACGCCCTGCAGATCGCGTAAGAGAAATTCAAAGATGCACATTCTTAAATGTCATTCATTGCCATGAGTTTTCAATATTCCCTTTATCAATAGTTACCTATTTTTGCTTGAAGACTTTTCCTCGCTAGCTCATGTACTACCTGAATAGCTATTGCGTAGTACGACTGGAATGCGTTCCAGTGTCTGGGACCCTCTGCTCTCGAGGATGACACACCCTGCGGATCGCGTATTCCGCCGCGGCGTGAGCGCTGTCAACTCGTCGCCTTTTCCTCCTGCCCCGAGGGTCTGCTCATCTTGCACCCGGGGCAAGTCTGTTGTTGCATGTTACCGCTTCCTGGAAACTCTCCTTGACGATGCCGCCCGACTGGCTGTACCTTCCTGACCCCTGCTCTTACCCTTGCTTGCGGACTTGTCAAGTCATCGTGTTCCTCTGTTTTTATATTGTCTTGTTCGTATCCTTTATTCCCATTGCCTTTATAGTTCTTGGTTCCTTATTCGTCTTGTTTCGGATATGTCAAATAACTACTCTTCCAAAACCACTGTCTAATCTGTTTTGCTTAAAAAATTGATAAAATTGAATTTTGAGTAACAAGTATCTACTACATTTCATGTTTTGCCGTAATACAAGTTATTCGACTGAAAATTTTGCAAATACATTTTGTTTGTTATTTTTAAACTCTTGATTTTTAACATCCCCAAATACTTACGTTTATAATTTTTCGGCTTCAGGGCTATTTCACGCTCGTGATTTCTGATTATACGTCTGTTTTTCTAAAACTTTTTGAATCCTGTGGCTAGTCATTCGAGAGCTGTATCCTGTCCTAATAACGCCGCGTCTTGTATCAAAACCAATAACAGCTAATGCATTTCATCCTTGAGGAAGGCCACAATACAATAACCAAAAGTTTGGAAACACTGGTGTTACGTTCCAAAGAGAAAGCAAAGAAATGGATACAATGGGTACAAGTTGAGCTAAACCTTAGGTTGGTAAACTTCAGTAGAAAGTTTCAAAATTGTCGTAGATTCAAGTGGTCTTCACAACACCCCTAGCGTTACACATTAGTCCGGAAATCAATTGGCGCTGCAAGTTCAGCCCTACGATTGATACCGAATTTAGTTGGCAGTTGAAAATTCAAAGATTTATCATCATGCATTGATAAATGGTTTTAGCTGTGAACAAGCAAAGGAAACACGTTTCACGGTCGCCAGGAACCTATATATGCCGCATAAAAACTAAATTAACTTGATCTGAAGATCTCACGCAGTTCTGAGATTTCATTCTCAATCTGCCGGCGTGCAATTAACTAATTTGCCTTCCAAGAAGCTGCAAGATAACACTATCGTCAACCATGCAGGCAAACACTATCTCGATCGATTTTTTAAACAGTTTCTTCGAAGATTTCCTTAACATTTATTTACAACATTAAAGTATTGACACAAGACTTTCCCAGATCATTGGTTAGATACTTTTAACGCTGAACAAACACATCACTATCATATGAAGATTGATTTGCTAAAAATTCAAAGTAGTATCGCCAGGGATCTCTATTCTTTGAACCTGTATTTCAAAAAAAACACTTAAGTTGTACCAGAACGCGTACGGTCTGTATCCGTGCTATGTGCAGTGGCGGATCAGGAGGGGGTGGAGCATGGAGGCCATGGAAAAATTAATTACATATTTATTTATGTAAAAATGTTATTATTTAAACAATAGTATTATACAGTATCATATATACACTACAATAATAGTATATAATATAATATCGAATTCTTTTTTATTTAACAAACATTTGTGATTGGCTGGATCCGCCTCTGGCTACGTGCGTATCCGATCAGCCGCGAGCAGTTCGAACGTCTTTTGTCTGGCGCGGTCTCGTCACTCACCTTCGCCGACCTCTGCGCCTCGCGCCCTCCCTTATCGGCGCCGACAGCCCGCATCGTCGGATGAGTAGTTCCCGGCGCGGGCGGGGCGCGACGCTGCCCTGCTGGCGCTCCAGGTGCCCGCTGGCGCACCTGGCGGCGACGCTCCCACCCGACCGCTTTCCATCGCTGCCAACGCGCAATTCACCATCAGCTTGTGTACGAGCGATGAAGAGGGTTTTAATTGATAGTGGGAGGCAGGGGGTTCCCACGCCATCCGGCGATTTCTTGAGTGAATGACATTTTGTTTTAAGGACCAATGAGATCTGCACTTCATTCGAGATGTGGGAAGGACAAGTCTCGAACTGACCGAAAGTTATTGGTAATCTCATTTACTTTATTCTTTCTCTTCTTTGGAGAGGGTGAAGTGAAGTTCATTGCAGGTGTCATGTTTCTAGATATGGTTGTCTTCTCTTTCTTGAATAGCGTGCGTTGTGTATGCAATTAAAGGTGATCGTAACTTCGTAGACCGGGAGATTTGACCCCACACGCCAGATTTTCGTCCCTGTGCATAGTAAGAGGTGGCTGCTCTGATCGCGTTGTTGTTTTCTTCGACCCATTCTGGGCGGAAGCTGGAGCAGTTCCTTAAATAACAGGCCACGAAACCTGCGAGATTCTTTCCCATCCGGCTCCCATTTCTGTCCTGAGGGTCGGGGCGATCAGCAGATTTCTCAAAAGAGGGGGCGTATTTCCCTGGATTTGTGCCGACTTCATTACACAGTACTGCGATATTGGGATAGGTCAAGGCGTGAACTTGGTGAAGTGCCGTAGAAACCTCTACTTTGGACATGTCTATTTCACAGTACCGTATCGGAGAATCACATAGAATCTGGCGAACGCCGCACATGACGCGCATTAGTCGTCCGTCTCCGAGGATTTCCCCCCCCACCTTCCGTCCTTCACGACCACGCCCCCTCCCCCCCCCTCGCCCGAGGCGGCGTCGCGCGACGCGGGAGAGTTCCTTGGCACGCACCGCCACTTCGGGGACGCGGCGGCGGAGGCGGCGTCTCAACGGACCTTGACCTCGCGGGAGGTCGCCCAGAGGTCGACTAGCGCAACTATCGATTGCCGCCGCCGCGCCCCCTCCTCCTCTCTCCGCCAGACTTTCCCCTCAGGAGGTGCGTGATGCTTCGCGGCGTGGCGCCCCCTGCCATATTTTCTCGAGTGGTGACGCTGAGACGCGGCGCCACCGAGAGGTTTCTGGGCCACCGGGCTGCTGTTGCTGCTGCAGGAGGCGGGGAGTGGGGACTTAGGGGAGGACAACGCCGGGTCTGTTGGGAGTGATGCTCAGGCGCCTCGGAGGGTTTGTGTACGGGATATTTCCGGCACCGAATCTGCGATTGCGAGTTCTTATTCTTGTGGATTAAGGATGGATAAAGAACTGTATCAAAAACTTTGCTGTGCGTAGCTTCCTGATTTCCTGCTCTTGAGCTTCTTGCCTCATTAAACATGTATACTATATTGGTGTTCTTGAAATGCAGGGATCTCCGTGACTGGTTTTGAGCCTTCATATTTTGTCTCGTTCGTCCTTGCAAACTTTCCAATTCTTTCCCCCCTCGCTATCCTCTCCGTCCTCGCTGTCTTCGCCGTCCTCTTCTCCCTCCACCTTCCTTTCCGCTTTCTCCACCCAAGTTGTCTTCTTCGCTCTTGCTGTCCTTTGTACACTCGCCGTCCTCTCCATCCTCGCCGTTCTCTCCATCCTCGCCGTCCTCTCCACCCTCGCCGTCCTCTCCACCCTCGCCGTCCTCTCCACCTCGCCGTCCTCTCCACCCTCGCCGTCCTCTCCACCCTCGCCGTCCTCTCCACCCCTCGCCGTCCTCTCCACCCTCGCCGTCCTCTCCACCCTCGCCGTCCTCTCCACCCCTCGCCGTCCTCTCCACCCTCGCCGTCCTCTCCACCCTCGCCGTCCTCTCCACCCTCGCCGTCCTCTCCACCCTCGCCGTCCTCTCCACCCTCGCCGTCCTCTCCACCCTCGCCGTCCTCTCCACCCTCGCCGTCCTCTCCACCCTCGCGTCCTCTCCACCCTCGCCGTCCTCTCCACCCTCGCCGTCCTCTCCACCCTCGCCGTCCTCTCCACCCTCGCCGTCCTCTCCACCCTCGCCGTCCTCTCCACCCTCGCCGTCCTCTCCACCCTCGCCGTCCTCTCCACCCTCGCCGTCCCTCTCCACCCTCGCCGTCCTCTCCACCCTCGCCGTCCTCTCCACCCTCGCCGTCCTCTCTCCAGGCGCCCACGCCGCCGCCTCGCTGTCTGGGCTCTCTCTGACCTCTGCTCTCCCGTCAGCCGTTGCCACCCCCGCGTGCAGTCGCCCGAGTGGGTCCAGAGGAAGCTCCTTCCCCCAGGAGCTGCGTGACGAGTCTCTTCCGCCGAGTGCTTTCGTTTGAGCGCTTCTGACGTTCTCCTTGCCCTGCCGGTTACGGGGCAGTGTAGCGTCTTCAGGGTTTGTGCCATCCATTTTAGACTCTTGAAATAGTTGCTCCCATCGCAACCATCTGAACTTTATTTCTGGCAGGAGGAGTTTGTAATAGTTTCGAAGTAATGTGTAAAATCGCGAGAAAGCAAAGAGTATCAAGAAGAAACAAATGGCCTTAAAATTCGTGTATATTACTCTTTGTAATGAATAAATAAAGAATTGAGTAGGATCAAGAATGGAATGTAGCGGAGAAAAATAGGCAAGCATTTGAAGATTTGGAACAAACTTTTCGTCGTGCGAAGTGCAAAATGAATGCGTATTAGTATTGCAATTTTGACAGCAATTTCATTGCATGCGGGACCAAAATTGTATGTTTATAATAAAATATTAAACATGAACTTCACCGAAATGGGTTACATTCAGCAACGTTTCTTTATTTGGAAATTTACCCTTTAGGTAGGCATCTGTGTATACTTCGATGTCATGTGGGTTGCCTACACTGCATATATGACGTTATGACTTCGAGCTACAACAGCCCGTTTCCCATTAGAAGTTGCTCCTTTCAGTTTTCTTCCATCATTTGCTCATACGTTAGTAACATTATTTCCGCAACTAGCACGCGTCCGTATGTAACACCTCCTCCCATGACATTTGCTTTCCGAAATACTTAAATGTCTGGTTCTCGGCCTCCTGAACGCTGTCGTGTACTTTCGCGCACGACGGCGCGGCGTGCCGATGCCTGCCCCAGTGCCGGCGGCCCGGCGCCAGGTTTGGGCGCATCGCCCCCGCCCCCCCCCCTGCCCGGCGCGCGGGATAAACACCATTCGTCTCCATTCCGCAGCGCCCCACTTTCTGCGGGCTGCCCGCGCCCGCCGCCCGCGCGCGCCCCAACCTCGCCCACAGGGTCTCACCATCTCGGTCGTTCTCGTTTACAGAATTGCTTCGACTTATTTGCTTCTGTGCAGGAAACGTATCGTCACTCCTTTCCAAACGTCGCTCATGAAATGAAAAGTACTAATAAATGGAATTAACTGTATTGTTGTCGTTATTGTTCTTCGTCTTTAATGTCACCTAGAAACCTGGTTTCAATTTTAATTATTTATCTTTCGTGCCTTAGCTGTCTTCTCAGTTTCTTTCATCCTTTCTTTACGTTACTTCTTTCTACCCTCGATGTACTATGAATCTGTGTTGTGTGTGAGAGAAAGTGTGTGTCTGTGTGAGTGAGTGAGAGTGCGCTCGCGCCTGTTGTCTTGCAACCATTCCATTTTCTTTCCTAGTATGTATTACTGTAGTTCCTTCTTCTCTTTTATTTCTTTCCAAATATTATTTGTATTAGATAGGTAATTGATTTATTATTATTATTATTATTATTATTCATTGCTTTCCGTGAACTGTCAGTGTTCATTCGCCGCCGTTGCCATTGCCTCCTTACCCACGGTCCCTTTCCCTTTAAGTTGGTCTACACCTTCACCTATGAAATATTTCTCGTGTTAAAAGTTAGAGAAAAGTAGGAATGTCTGCAAGAGGGGATAGTTCATTTCGAGTGTTTCCACCAATTTGCCCGCTACCACTGCGGCTTAGGTAATGCCGTCATGCCTCCCCAGAGCCAGCTGGCCCCTCGTAAGTAGGTCTAAATACGTCATATGGCACAAGACGAAAATAACCACAATAACAAAGGAAACCGTTTTGGTTGCTATTCTCTTGGCAACTGTTTGATGGAGAACTATTCGGTCAGCGTAATGTTGTGATGTATTTACCAGGTTATGAAGTAGTAGCTAATGCCCAAGAATCTGTTTAAGGAATAGTACCGCAAAATCTGTACTTAAATTAATCAATTAGGGCATGATTGTGAACAACTAATTTCATTGTAAGGGCCCAGCTCATTTCTTGGCCACACTCCTGAGTAATATACTTTTCATCTAGTGTGATTCTTGTCACTATTCTTTCCGGAATTCGTGTTCTTCCTGTTCCACTGCTGACTGTTCGCCTGTGGTAGTCGTCTCTGAAGTCTCACGCGTTCATCCTGCCGTGCTGTGCCCGCCCTGCCGTCTCATCCCACCCCACCCCACCCAATCGATCTCGCCCTGACCAGGACCAACTCACTCTGGCTCAAATAGTCTCTGCTCGATCCGCTCTGACCCGCTTTGACATGTCCGCATCTCTTGAGAAACACACTCGTAACCCCCACTCTGCTCCATCCCGTTATGCCCCTCGATCCGTTCTGATCTTTCTACCCATCCGACCAATCCTAGTCCTATCCTGTCCTACCCGACGCGCAGCGTCACGCAGCGTCTTTCACCATCCCGTCCGGAACTGTCACGTCTCGACCTGTCTCACTCCCTTTCCAGATACTCACTCTCACACCTCTTCCTCTCCTCTCTCTCTTCCTCTCTCTCTCTTCCTCTCCCTTCTCTCTTCCTCTCTCTCTCTTCTCTCTCTCTCTCTTCCTCTCTCTCTGTCCTCTCTCTCATCTTCCTCTCTCTCTCTCTTCCTCTCTTCCTCTCTCTCTTCCTCTCTCTCTTCCTCCTCTCTCTTTCCTCTCTCTCTCTTCCTCTCTCTCTCCTCTTCTCTCTCTCTTCTCCTCTCTCTTCACACACACGCACGTCCCACCTGCTCCGCGCCCACCCCGGCCTCTGCGGCATCGGCCTCGTTGGCGGCCCCGGCGAGCGTTATTTCAAGCGTCGCGTAATGAACGGCAGCGGCGCGGCGGCGCCTGCGGGCTGTGGGCGGTCGCACCTCGCTCGCAGAGCCCCGCCCCCCGCCCCCGCCCCCCGCCCCCGCCCCCCCCGCCCCCCGCCCCCCGCCCCCGCCACGCGCCCTCCGGGGCGCCCGCGACGATTGATGGCGCCCTGTGTTTTCGAAAGCTCCGCCCGCAGCTGCTCGCAACGCCATTGACGTGGCGTAACGCGGGCCAGGAGGTCACGCGGCGCTCTTCAGCCGCCCTCATTACCTCCTGTGAAGAAGCACCTGTGTAATTGAAAGGCACGGTTTTATGTCACTACTCTTTTCCTCGGGTTCGCTATTCCTCTCAGAAATTTAGAATTTATAACGAATGTACGACAAGATTATTAGACCTTTTTTGAAATGAATGTTTTGATAATTTTCTTACCATTATTCTGATCTCCCGTGATTCACTGTCGTGGATAGTTGTCTATGATGTGCAATGTGTGAATGGAAACACAAGGTCATATGATCTACGCTTATTTTACAATTTCAAAATGTAGTTCATTTACCTTGTATGGAAGAGGAAACGTCAGGAGGCTAGAATGTTAAAGTATAGATAAATATATAGCTGTTACGCAGAAACGTGGGAACTTTCTAGCCCAGGTGAAGTGTAAAATTATTTCATACTCCCTTAGTAAAAATCCAAGTGTATAACCCGTGTCTGGGGATTTAAATGTCCGGGAATTGAAGGTGTCTAGACCTGACGCATCCTATCTTCTGAAAATATTTCTTATGATCCGGATGAACGGATCTTGCGACGTTGTTATATTAACTTGGTAAGGAGCGGAGTTGCAGCCGTCGCCTTCGCCTGTCAGCGGCGCCGTGCCCTTGCCTTTCCATTTCACGCTCCTGTGGACCGGGACGCGGGGTCAGCGACGGCGGCGGAGCTAGTAATGAGGGCGTGTGGAAGTCCGCCCCTCAGAGAGCTCCTCTGGCTGCTGATAGTGCAGCCACTCCGGACGGGCTTGATATTACAGGATGATTAAAATAAAAGAAGAAAAGAAAATTACATGTCAATAAAAACTGTCTTAAGATTTTAAAATTTATTATCTTGGTTTCTACCTTTTTGGTTCTTTCCATGACTGTCTCTCTCCCTCCTCTGTGTCCTTCTTTCTCTCTCTCTCTCTGTCTCCCTTTTTTGATTCTCTCCCCTTTCAGGTTCTGTTTCTCTCTCCTTCCCCCTCTTTCTGTTTCTCTCCCTTGTCTTTCTCCCCTCCCTCTCTTTCTGCCTCTCCTTTCTTTCTTCTTTTCTTTCTTTCTTTTCTTCCTTTTTTTCTTTCCCTCTTGTTCTGTCTTACTCTCACTCCCTCTCTGACCCTTAGGTAGCATGCGGAGTATGTACCTTTTGAAATTTCCACTCTCGTTGTATAACGCCTCACAGCCAATTTTGTTACAGTTTTTGAATCCTAAATTGTACCGAGTAAAAGGCACTTTAGAAGTAAAGATCTACGCTCACACCGCTACACCACTTTGCTTTTTGCGACAGAAGGGAGGGGCTAAGTCTTCCCTAGCTACAGCTAATCTGCGAACTTTGGCCCGCTCCGAAGGTCTGTCTCAATTTCTTATTATTTTAAAATCGTGTTTAAATTTGAATTTAAAAAGATACCCTGGGTTTAGCGACCTATGGAAGGGGGGTGGTTGATCCGCAGAGGCGGGTTGGAGGGCTCGGTGCTGGCGGCCCGGGCGGCTGCGCCTCTCTCCCACCCTTTCTTGCTCTTTCCCTCCCTCCCTTTCTTGCTCTCTCTCCTATTCTTGCTCTCTCTCCCCATCCCTTTCTCACTCTCTTCCCCTCCCTTTCTTGCTCTCTCCTCCTCCCTTTCTTGCTCTCTCTCTCTTCCTTTCTGATTCTCTTACCACCCTGGGTTCTTTCGCTCTCTTTCTCCCTGTACTCTTTTTTCTCTCCTTTACTCTCTTTCTCTCTCGCTTTCTCTCTCTCTCCCCCTTGCTTTCTCGTCACCGAGAATCCCCTCACTCCGTTTGCTCGAGAATAATCTCTTCCCGTCAAGTGCACACTGTGTCGGGGAGGCGGCGGCGAGGCGACGAAGCTCGTGTTCCGCGCGCCCTCGGTGCGTTGGCGAAGCGGATAATCGCTCGGGTCAGGAAGTGGACGGCGGCGGCGGCGGCGGCGGGCGGCGGCGGCGGCGGCGGCGGGCGACGGCGGGCGGCGAGCGGGCAGGCGACCGGCCGAGCAAGCCGCAACTGCAGCACCTGCCGTCGCCGTCGCGCAATGCCGCTCA
Organism: Acheta domesticus; assembly: GCA_031308135.1. NCBI lineage: Eukaryota > Metazoa > Arthropoda > Insecta > Orthoptera > Gryllidae > Acheta > Acheta domesticus. Next base: position 173,884,940 of record JAHLJT010004567.1, read on the forward strand.
CCTTGGTCCAGGACCTGCCGCCGCCGGCGGCGGCAGCGTTGCTCGCGCAAGCGGCGGCAGTGGTGGCGGGGCTGAGTTCACTTCCACCACTACTACCACCACAACCGCCCACCGCCACCACAGCCGCCGGCACCACCGCCGCGGTCCGCTGTGTTGCGACCGCGCGTGCGCACCCGCGTGGAAAGACGCCCACTGCTGGCTGCCGTGTTGCGCGCGCTGCTACTGTGGGACGCCTCAGATATGTAGAATAATATATACGTAGAAGAATATGTAAAATACAAGAATTAAATCTCGACTCCCAAAATATCTGTTCCGTCCCCCATAAACTAGAGACATTTTTGTACCCAGAGGGGATGTTCTCGATCAGAAATTGAGGTATGATGGTGCGCTAATTTGCAGTTACCTCGTAACTGCGAACCATCTATCGATTATAATGCATACTTACGGACTAATACTCACCTGTAAAGTCGGTAATCCCACTGATCTGGTTATAAAAAAATGAGAAATTAGTGGTCTGTAGTAGCAAAACCTGCTTAACTAGTAAAAGCACATTAAAAACAATGACCTCAACCTTAGGCTGGATATACGCGGGACACAATACTCCCAGTCACTCCGTATTTCACGGGAGAGTGGCCATATGGGGAGGGATAAGAGGAGGAGATTTGTGGAAGCAAGGATCGCGTGTGATCCGTAACATGTTGTTTGAGGTAGTGAATCAACATCTGGATAGAATTGAAGGCGAGCGTAACTCAGCCTCGCAGTGTGTCAAATGCACCGGCGCGGCGTTCGCGTTGACAGGCAATCGTAACCGCAAACAATTCGCAAACGAACCCACAGGGCGGTCCTGCAGCAACTACGCCCAAAACGATACAGACGTTGCCGTAACATTCTCTTACATAACTTCAACCTTCAACTTATGTGCACTTTATTAAAGGTGTGGTATGAAATTCTATATCCAGTTGTTTCATTTAGAAATAATTACATAAATAATTTTCAAAAACAGAGGAAAGAGGTAACACGACTCCTGAAAAAAATCATTTTTCGGATTTTCCGCATGGTCGTTGATGAGAGGTTTGTTTTCGTTGGTGGCATGGGAATAGTGCACTTTCTCACGTTTTTACTCTCTTTGTAACGCCACACAGTCATTTTTGTGACAAATTTTTGAATCCAGTAAATTGTATCGAGTAAAACGGACTTAAGCGCACACCGTTGCACTACTTTGCATTTTGCGACAGAAGGCAAAGGGTACGTATTACTTAGCTACAGCTAATCTGAGAACTTTGGCCTGCTCCGAAGGTCTATCTCAATTTCTTATTATTTTAAAATCGTGTGTAAATTTTAAATTTACAAACATACCCAGGTCAGGGCTCTTTTCGCGACCTGTGGAAGGCAGGGTGTTCTACAGGGGCATGTTGGTGAACTCAGCGCTGGCGACCCGGGCGGCTGCTCGCACACTGCTGCACTACATTGCTTTTTTCGACAGAAGGGAGAGTGCATATTACCTAGCTAAAGCTAATCAGAGAACTAACTTTTGTGTACCGATACGGCCTGTTCCGAAGGTTTGTCTCAATTTCTTATGATTTTTAAATCGTTTTTAAATTTTAAATTTCAAAACACATCCAGGTCGGGGCTCTTTTCGCGACCTACGGAAGAGGGGTGGTGTTCCGCAGGGGCGGGTAGGGGAGGGCTCGGCGCCGGCGACCCGGGTGGCTGCGCGGACACTGCTGCACTACATTGCTTTTTTTTCTTTCTTTTTTTCTTTTTTTTCGACAGACGGGAAAGTGCATATTACCTAGCTAAAGTTAATCTGAGAACTAACTTTTGTATAGATACCGATATGACCTGTTCCGAAGGTTTGATTTTAAAATCGTGTTTAAATTTTAAATTTCAAAACACACCCAGGTCAGGGCTCTTTTCGCCACCTACGGAAGAGGGGAGGTGTTCCGCAGGGGCGGGTGGGAGGGCTCGGCGCCGGCGACCCGCGCTCCCAAAGGCCGAAGCCCGCGAGCGCGCGCCGCGTCTGGCGCAAACAAAGCGCCGTGTCGGCGGCTGAAGGCCGCGCAATGCGAAGGGGAGAGCGTTGACGCGAGGCGAGGCGCGGCGCGGCGCGGCGCGGCGCCGAGCGAAATTCGGAGGGGCTTCGGCGCCGGTGGGCGTGGCGCTGCGCGGCGACAAAGGGCGTGTGTGTGTGTGTAGACCGTGGGCAACGGCGAGGACCGTCTGGGAGGGTCGAAGACGCGGAGCAGACGCAGGTCGTCGGGGTGGAGGTCGCCGGTTGCGCCGGGTCGGCGTTGCTCGAGGCAGCCTCAGCGTTATCGGGTTGCTGCGACGGTTTGATGTATGGTTCCTTTGAGGGCGACTTCGTGGTTTGAAAGAGCGGTCTTTGTATGATACTGTAAGATCCTGTCGGAAATCCTCGAGAAACAACGTACGCGTCACCTTGGGCTAAAAGGTACACCGACATCTAATGAGTTTTTCTTCGTGATTTAAAAGTTAATTATTCATTTTCATTTGCCAGTTTGTTGCAGATGCGGTGTAAGGGGAAGTAAAGTTAGCAATTTATTTTTGTGAATACAGCTATAAAATATCAGTGATTTTCTTGACGAGTCTTAGGAAACGTTGGCGCGGCAGACATGTAGAGGAAGCGTGGCAGGTCAACGACGGCGAAAGTACGCAGGCGGCGGCGCGGCGCGGCGGGGCGGGGCCTGCCAGGGGCAGCGGTCGCCTCGCGGAGGGAACCGTTACTCGGCGCCGCGAAGGCCACCGGGCGCGCTTCGCGGGAACGAGACGTAGCAGGCAAAAGGAGCCCGTGCGCGATCGGCCGCGTAACAGTTTAGCCCTCTCGGGTTTCCCGTGTCATGTGCTGAAAGTTCACCTAAACAGGTTAGATAAAAGGATGGTGCATATCTAGGCAGGGGCGGATCCAGCCTATCATTGAGGGGGGGGGGTCATCGATTTTTCTTAAATAATAAACATGTTTATTATATTGTGTATTATATTTGTAACGTATATATGAAACAGTACAATATTATTGTTTAAATAATTCCATAATTTTGATATAAATAAATATTTAAATCAATTGTGCCATATCAATTAAGGTAACAACAAAACATCCTAGGCCTTTTGGGGGAAGCATGCCCCCCCCCCCTTGGATCCGCCACCGCAACTAGGGCGATCCCATATCCTGAAGAAAATGAGCTAATGAATGACTTCATTTGTGACTGTTTTACCTCAAAAAGCGTAAGGGGTAAACGTAGGTTTAGTAAAGGTTGCGCGTTTCAGGAGCTTACACGTCAGGTTATTGAGAGTTACGGCCAGGCAGGTCGGATGTGTCTTGGGATCCCACCTCAGTATCAGTTTCACACGAACACGCCCACTCGATGCTCCACCACTGTTACGTACTCCGGGCGAGGGCGCGACGTGACTTCTATGCTAAACGAAAATAAGGAGCGGAAGTATTTTATTCGTAACATATTTATCCGTGCTCTTATGGCGACAGACGTGTTTACCCGTATAAGTAAATGTAAGGTATCCTCAACATATTTGCTCCTAAGTGCTCTGTAAGAAGTGGAAGGAAATTGCATAATTTTGGCAGTAACAGCGAGATTAGCAGAAGTGAGAAAGAATTAAGAATGATGAGGAAGAGGTCGGTGACAATAGCAATGTAGGCAATAGAAAATCAGACGGCAGTAACCTGGAAGGGAAAAAGGAACGATTGCATGGGATGGCTGTAGAGGTGAAAGGCTGGGCTTGAAAATTATTTTGCCCCGCCCCGCCCCGCCCCGCCCCGCCCCGCCCTGCCCTCCCCCGCCCCGCCCTGCCCTCCCCCGCCCCGCCCTGCCCTCCCCCGCCCCGCCCCGCCCTGGCCTCGCCCGACCCTGCCCTACCCCGCCCTGCCCGGTCCGGCCCTGCCCGGTCCGGCCTGCCTCGCCCCGCCCCGTCCTGCTCCGCTCTGCCCCGCCCTGCCCCGCTCCGCTCTGCCCCGCCCTGCCCCGCTCCGCTCTGCCCGCCCTGCCCCGCTCCACTCTGCCCCGCCCTGCCCCGCTCCGCTCTCCCCGCCCTCCCCCGCTCCGCTCTGCCCCGACCTGCCCCGCTCCGTCCTTCCCTCCCTGTCGTGCCCCGCCCTCCCTGTCCTGCCCCGCCCTCCCCGTCCTGCCCCGCCGTCCCCGTCCTGCCTCGCCCTCGCCGTCCTGCCCCGCCCCGCGCCGCCGTTTCGCCTTGCCTCATCCTTCCCTGCCTTGCCCACCCCGCTTGCGGCTCCGCCTCAGCTATCTTGCTTGCCGCCCCTCTTCTCCCCGCTCCACCCCGACGCCCCGCGCCGTGTCATTTACATTTTACCTCGGTGGCCCTCGAGCGGTGGCGGCGCCCTATCGGCCTCGAGTGCCTTTTAAACGGCGCATTCCTCGGGCGCCGCCTCCGCCTTCGCCGGCGCGTGTTCTTTTTTACCCCCTTTCGGACCGCGCGGGCAGCCGCCGCCGCCGCCGCCGCAGCCAGGGGGACGAAAAAAAATGGGGCCCGTCCTCCGCTGGCCCGATCTGCCTCTGAGAGGCGGCGACCCGACGCGACAGCCACGGCAGAGACGAAGGGTAGGCACTCGGGGAGAGGCAGAAAAGACTGGTGAATGTACTGTAGTAGTGATAATCGGTTGTGGTAGAGGTGCCCACGATGATAATGACATAGTGTGATGGAGGTGTAGTTCGGAGGGTTAGTGGAGATGATGGTGGTTGTATGTGTATAAGTTGTTTCAGATACTTTTCTTACAAATGTTATGGTGTTATGTATAGTAGGTGAAAATGCGGGGAATTGTTTTAGCATTGGGTCTGGATAAATTGTATTTGCTAAAATAAATAAATAAATATATTTAGTAGCGGTAGGGGTGGTAACAGTATGATAAATTGCTGGCAGAAGTTTAGTAGTGGATGGTATGTTAGGAGCAATGATGCTTGTGTGTTGGGAGAGATGTACTACTTGGGTGTGAGGTTGATAGTGTTTTGATGGTGATGTTGGGGAGGTGACGGCTGAAAATGAGAATCGTTGACTGTTACAAGACTGCAGCTGTGAATTAATGTCACTCCTGGGGCTCGATTTGTATCCATCCTGACAGAGACGACGACGTAGGTAGAACAATAGCTGGGCGGAATTCGGTGATATTGAGGCGGGGGTAGGCGACGTGTAGTACGTCGTAAGTGTATGAAAGGGCGTCATCGGAGCGAAGGTCGAGGAGCGATACAAAGAGAGTGACTCCCTCACAAGACGGAGAGTGCGAGCAGCGACATTACATTTCCATCGTGGTAGAGACGACAGTCGTGTTGGAGGCCATAGCAATGGAGAAGTTGGGGCGACATGGCGAGGATGATCAAGGCAATATGGGAGGGAAGCACCATGACGATACCAGCCTATGGTAAAAAGTTTATTTAAGCGGTTCGCTTCCTGCCTTTGCCCCCATTTCGTGGCTACCATCGCACATTCTCTCTGTCAGTAAGCAGAGGCGAAATTTGGACGATTGCTGCGAAAGTGAGATGACACTTAGTCTAACAACTGTTTCTCTGCTGCGTCTCTGAGTGGGAGCTCCTAGGGTTCGAGTCACAACAGTGGAGGATTTTCATCCCAATGAAGATAACAAGGTTGAATTCAGCCGTAGTCTGTAGCAAATTTCTAGCGGCCAGCTGATCTGGTCGGAAGTTTTTCGGTAGTTTCTCCGATCAATACATGCTGGAAAATTACATTAAAAAACAGGCCAAGGACCGCGGCGCAACGTTCTCTTTCTCATCCTTTTCCTCTCATCTGTGCTTATACACCCCCCGCACACTTGCGAGCCTTATACTGCCTCGCATGTTAAGAGACAAGTCGGGTACTGAAGTTTCCCGTCTGGGGCAGTGCTCCTTTGGCGAATATATCTGGAGGGATAAATCCCCGCAAATCCACGTGAAGGTTGGAGCCGTAACTTACATTGAATCCGGGTAAGTATATCGTTACCCCTCAGGACATAACCAGCGCTATCCTCTAATGACCATAGCAGCTCCCGCACATGGAAACATGACACAATCAAAAGCTTCTAGTGTGCAGAAAAAAGCACTGCAGTGCGCGTGCGGTGCGAATGTGAATAGGGTGGACACCTCGAAAACGAACTTGAGCTGCCTAAATGTGTTGTCCCTAGGGAAGTACCTCATGATCCCGCCTGTGGCGTCGGTGACTCTAAAGGCGCGCATGTGGAATTGGCGGTGCGTCTGACCCTGACAGCTGGAGGCTTGCGGCGGCATCGTGTGGCGTCGAGTGGGTGACGGCAGGGTGCGCGTTGCGGCACGGAGCGACTGGTGACGGCGGCTGCGGCGTCGTTTCAAGCATCTTTAGAAAGCCGCTCCGCTCTCGACATCGCGTCGCTCGCTTGCGACGGAGAAGCGTCGCGTCGGTTGACAAGTGCACTGCCGGGAGGTAGACGTCTGGGTTGGCCGTCGAAGCAGCTTCTTTCATTCGCCTTGATGGAGCCGGGAGCACTTCGAATACACTGCGGTGAAAACCAACACCGGTGACGAGCGTCAAGGCAATGCCTTACGGCTCGATTGTACCAAGAGTTGGGGAAATGCGGGTTCGATTTCTGCCAAATGCCCGGAATTTGCTTCTGTTTACTCGTCATGGAGTTGATGGCACTCGGTGGGACCGAATTCATAGGACAGTTGCGGTGATCAGTGGTTTCACTGATCACTTCCAGACACACGCCGGAGCAGCGTCCTAAAAAACGGGCCATGGACCGCGCGCGATCTTTGCTTCCCATCCTCTCTCCCAATCTAGACTGGGACGCTGAGGGGGGAGGAGATTTTGTTTTTTGTCCTAACGCACCCCATCATAACCGGCTGAAAGACCTTTTTGACCCTGAACGTGAATTACGTGAGAGTCATTTTAAGAGAAGAAAGAATGGGGAGATGGGGGCTTAACGCTTCCAAAACCATTTGACCCTCACATTTGCCGTCACGATCGCGGCCGCTACTTGCGTCATTCCTATCTGAGCAAATGTAGGATCGATTAGGGTAGGAAATATTGTTGAGGCATTACGGGGCATGAAGTTGGGTTTCTTTGACATGCCGGAACTGCTCCTTTCACATGACTGCCGGATTATGCTAAAAGTGATACGCGGCATGAATTCATATTTCACGCCTTGAATGGGCAATTCTGACGTTCTTCCCTTGCTTGCGCCAGCCTAACGGCCGAAGGATGGCCTAACGGAATTCAAATGTTTATGCCCATAGCGCTTCTTCTAAAAGTCGCAATTAACACTTAACTGTATGCGTTTTCATTTATACAAGCTCTGCTGGTGATGTCATAAAAATACCTAGTGTCCGACGTGGTTAGTGATGCTTGTTGGCATTTCGAATCTGCTCGTCGATCGCGATTTTCAAGGAACGGCTTCCCCGAGGCAAATTGGCGCAAGTATTGTCACTACCTTATCGAGAAATTATTTTGAGTAAAAATAGTATATTTTGAAATTATATTTTCTTATAGTTTGACGTCCAGAAACGCCTACATTTGATTTTTTGAAGTGTCCGTTATAATTTCTTTTTTCTCCGTTTCTATTTCATTTTCATATTTTATCCTAAAAGTGGGTGACCCGTCAAGTGATGATCTTACCACTCACCATCAAACTCAGTATCCCGGTTTAAATCCCGATTGCTGCGAATGGGTTGGGCCGGATTAATGTCTTAACCCATATATTCCCAACTTTTTTTTTTTTAGAATTTTATGATGACACTAAGTTTCCCTTTTTGTTTTGGTCTAATTTACATGAATTTTTTCTATTTTCACTAATTTGACATCTCATATTGTGTAGGAGCCCCGCCCCAAAAATGGGGCAATGGGAACAGGAGGGTACAGTGTTTTTAGGAGCAGGAAAACCCTATTTTCAAGAGCAAATGTTTATTTTTTTGCACTAAGTAATGAAGAAATATATGTAAGCTATAAAATAGAAATTATTTAATGATAATAAACGTGTTAACAATTTTTTTAGCATTTCATGTTTGAGAAATGTTCGATAGACACTGATTGAAACGAAGTAACTTATGTTCTGGTCTACATGTGCTTATGAATGAAATTTCTCAAAGCAATTTGCATGGCAGCCGACATTACACTTTTTACATTTCTTCATGGTGTTTTTATGGCATTCGCCACATCTGACTTGTGTTTCACTTTTGACAATTATATGATCACGACCATCCAGTCTCACTTTTTCTGGTATCCTCTTTTTTACCACCTTTGGCGATCTGCCTATTTTTCGCTCTAAGCTTTGTCCTAAGTATGTCTGAACTATTATCCTGATAAACTGTAGGTAATCTAAATGATTAACACTTTTTCCAGAAGGTGTGAGACGGTATAACTGAAATGCATTATTCATGGATGCATTCAAGGGAAACATCAAAAGTTGCCAATACCACTTTTTCATTCTGATGGCTGTTCTGTAACATGAGACATTTTGATCAAGCCGATCCACCCCTCCCATATACAAATTGTAGGCAGAAATGCAAGCAGGTTGTAGAATTTCAATTTTCTTCTTCTCAGATAAACTCCAGCGTTTAGCTTTTCCTAGAGGAGATACTCCTACTTTGTTGGAGGCAACAGTTACGATATTGTTATCGTTGTAGCGGACAACACTGATCTGTGTTTCTTGGTCTGTCACTTGATCATATGCACCTCTTTGCATCTTTTTCATTTTAGAAGGCTCTATGAGAGGGGCTTTTTCGACTCTATTGTTCCTGATAGTACCAGTTGCATCATGTCCCATGTTACCTAGTTTTTCTAGAAGACGAATGGAAGTAAAATAATTGTCCATATATAAGCTGTACTTTTTCTTCTCGGGTAGTTCTTGGAGCAAGTCCATAACTACTGATCCACCCACACCAAGATCTGGCATTTCGTTCCCAGTAGAAGCTCCCTGGTACGGTTCCGCTTGTACAAGGTAGCCCAATCGAGTGCAAAGGGACCATACCTTGAAACCAAAACGTATTGGTTTCCCATGTAGGTGTTGTTTCGTGGAGTGACGACCATAGTACGGAACCATGGTTTCATCGATGCACAAGTTCGCATCTTGGGGAAAGAAAGTGAGCCATCTTTCGTTTATCATTGCCCACAAAGGTCGAACTTTCGAGAATTTATCACTTTTAATTAGGTTATTATTGTCAGAGACATGAAAATACCTTAAAATTTCTTCAAATCTATTTCTAGATATTGCCCTTGCTACTCCTTGGTGATGTGTGTCAATTCCAGTGTCCCAGTACAGACGGTACCTTGCATTACCACAATATCCACTGAGCAACAAAATAGCAATAAAAGTTTTCATTTCACATAGCGACACATGAAATTTAGTGTTTCCTTTGAAAACAGCGTATTTCATACTCGTTTCAACCAGCAAATCAAATACTTCACTGTCATAAAATAATTCAAACAGATCAACAGGGGACCACTCTTTTTTATTCAGCCAATCTGGTTGTTCCCAAGTACGTTCTGGGACAGGTATAATGTCCGATTTTATCCAGTTTCGAACCTTCTTCTTCCTTGAATCTGTGGTCAATTCAGCCGCGGTCCTCTGGTTCATAACATCGAGTGTTACTTCTTGTGATGGTAAAATAATTTCTTCTATTCCGGAGGAAGTAATTTTGTTGCCTGCAGTTCTCCTAGGCCTCGGAGCTGGTTTCCAGTTAGATGGTTTACATCACCATCTTCTATTTCATCTTCTCCACTGTCTTCATCACTTAGAAGATGGTTCTCAGGAGCAGAGATATAAATAGAAGCTTCTGTGAAATCATCACTTTCTAATAAACTTATTATTTCGTTAACGGATAATCTGAAATGAATAATAAGAGAATCAAATGAAATTCAAATAGAAAAAAAATATTTAAACATTCGAATATAATATATAATCACGCCCTGAAATATTGATATTTACTCAAAAGTCAAAAATATACTTGCTAACAATAGATATAAAACCCTGTACCCTCCCGTTCCCATTGCCCCAATAAAGGGGCGTCACTATTTTATTGTAATTTGCCGCTAAAATAAAAGCTATAATCTTTTGTATGTAAAATATATTTCAAATATAAGTTTCACCAAATTGTGTTATAACAAAATAAACGATAAAAATAATCATTAATTTAAGTAATGTACTTACGATTCGTGAAGCGACATGATGCTCAAATGCAGGCACTATACGAAGGTCTCTCACAACAATGGAAAACGCTATAGAGTAATCCAGTGAACTTTATCTTATTCATTGTTGCCAACACAACAACATAGGGTATATAACACATCTTCATTCCTTTCAAGAAATGAACTATTAATAGGAAAATACACTGCCCCATTTTTGGGGCAATGGGAATATATGGGTTAAAGAGCTCTGAGCTTCACCAAATTATGGGCCTCTCTATTAAAATTGCAGTATTTAAGGTGGGTAAGGCAAATTAATCACAAAATAAACATTTAATATTAAATATTTGTGATTGTGATTATAGTTATATATCACAATATAAAACTTTTAATATAAAAAAAATTAATATTAAATGTATATTGATATTAAATCTAGACAGATCAGTGGTCAAAAATGTGTTCTGGAGTTGTCAGTAGGGAATTCGTTTGTGAAAGAACCTGTTGATTGTTTATTACGCACCTATATACATTGCCAAGCTCCTATTTTGAAACGTACCGATCCATATTTATATTACAAAATATCATTTCGGAGTTGAACTTATCCTTCAAAAGGCGTTTATCCCACGGTCATGATTGTATATCGTACTAAGATCAAAATTAACCTATAACACGATAATTAACCTACAGTGATAGGTGGGGGGCGGGGCAACGCTGATCGGTGTTGGGCCTGCGGGATGCGAGGGGCCGGTTACGCCACTGACCTTTTCGGCGCGTTTCGACCGGCGCCCCCCTCGCGTGACCTTTCGGCGCCCCCCCTCCCCAAGCCCCCGCGCCGGGTCTTGGCTCACATTCGGCGGCCGACTGCCCGTGGCGCGACGGGGGAGTTACAGCCGCCTCCGATTCCCACGAGGCGACCCGTAGGCAAATGCTGCTGCCTGCTCATGGTAGTTTTACAGTTAAAATATTACGCGTAACCGGATAGTGATTTTCATCTTTCTAGTTCTGCACTGATATGGAGTTAATCAGAAGTGTTTTCCCTTCGAATTCCCACTATTTTTTATTAGTAAATGTGTTAACCTCAGTTTCGGAGATAAACCTACGATTGTTAGTGACAAACACGTTGTGTGTTTCTGCGGGGAATCTTGATGATAAGATTTCGGAGAAGTCTGAATGTTCATACAATCGCTCGGCCCACAAATCGCGTCGCCTCGCTGCTACTACAGCGACTAATTTAAGTTTTCTGTGAAATTTATTTTGTAGTTTTACGTCTACCTAGGTTAAATCGGAGCCTCCTTTAACGACTCCATTCCGAATTCTTAATTCTAAACTGGCAACACGCATTCAACCTGAATAACACGAATTTCAAGAATTGGAATTGTTTGATATCACGAATTTTATTATTCTTGTTTAATGCTCATGTATACTCGTGTCCTCAAATATTTCAAAATTTGTGTCTCACACAATGGAATTATTCCGTCCTGTCTGGGTTCGATATGTGGAAATTCAAAGTTTGGTTTTGCATTTTTTTGGTGTCTGGTAATTCTTAAAAAAATTAATTTTTTTGTTCATTTTATTCTTTAATGGCATAATTTGTATCATCAAGTGTGATTAACAATAAAACATCCTCATTCGACGTTCAGTTCAATGTGCACTACAATTCCGCTTGATAAAAAGAATCGGGAATAACGTCTTCTTCAAAGAGCAGTAATGAAGATCCACAAAAGGCGAAATGTGGAATAGGTTGGGGTGCGTGAACTCGCGGTTACCCAAGCAGTGAACTTGGAAACTGCACGCGGAGGGAACTGCGTATTCCGGCGCTCTTGTGCGTGAGGGCCGCATGGGGGGGGAAGAGGGTGTGGAGGGGGGGGTCGTCCGAAGAACGAGCGCGTCCCCCGCAGGCGCACACGCAGCGCACAGGGCGAGCGGGCGAGCGCTGGCGGCGGAGGCGGCGGCACGTGCGGCGGCGGCGGGGGCGGAACCTCCAGCAATTTCCGGCACTTTGGCGCGCTGATGAGGATAATTAGGAACCCCCGGGGACACGAGCTCTCGCGAGCGGTCGCCGCGCCCCACGCCGCCGCCGCCCGCTGCCTCGCCTCTTGCTGCGACGCGCCGCCGCCCAGGGCTCCTCCGGCGGTGTTCTCGGTCTTCTTTGTCGCTGGAGACCGCAGCCGTTTGCTGCCAGCGACGGCCCCCATTTCTGCTCTACTCGGTAACAGTCCTCCTCCTCCGTCGCCGTCGTCGTCCTCGTCCTCCGTCGCCGTCCTCTTCGTCCGTCGCCGTCCTCTTCGTCCGTCGCCGTCCTCTTCCTCCGTCGTCGTCCTCTTCCTCCATCACTGACCTCTTCTATTTGTGTCTCCTCCGTTGCTGTCCTCCTCCTCTTCTATCGCCACTCTTCGCCAGCGTTCTCTTCCTCCATCGCTAACGTCCTCCGTCGCTGACGCTCCTCCTCCATTGTTACCCTCCTCCATTGTTACCCTCCTCCATTGCTACCCTACTCCTCCATTGTTACATTCCTCGTCCATTTGTTACCGTCCTCCTCCGTCGTACGGGTTCGTACAACACACAGCTTACTTCTTCAACTTCTTCTCCATTATTCACTTTCGTAGAATATCAGTCTTCGTAAAAAAAAAAAGGTCGATTGGTATGGTGGGGGTACAATTGTCAAATCAAATTTCCACCTTCCGCTATCCTTCCAACGAAAACCTCTTGGTTCAAATTACTTTCGAAGCAAATCAATTATAAAAAAATTTCCTATCTGGATCACATTGTGTAAAGTTGTGATTCTTTGAATTCGTTACAATTTCGTTTATTAGTTCATACTATGTTGATGTTATAATCTATTATATTTTTCATTTATGTTGCATTAATATATTGTTTATTGACACATACTATTACTTTATTTCAATTGTATTATTTCATCTATAATATTATTTCGGCCACTTTGTTAATTGTTATTAAAATTTAATTAATGGTTGTTTTAATAAATAGTATCGATTCCGTTATCGGTACCTACTTTGAATGGTATTCTCTTGTGATTCGATTCCTTTCTTTCGACTCGATTCTGGGATCGATTCCTTTACAGGAATCGAATGTCCCTACGCGTGCTCTCCCGCGACGTTCCCGCGAGCGCGCCCGGTGGCCTTCGCGGCGCCGAGTAACGGTTCCCTCCGCGAGGCGACCGCGCTGCCCCTGGCAGGCCCCGCCGCGCCGCGCCGCCGCCTTCGCACTTTCGCCGTCGTTGACCTGGCGGAGGCGCACTTTCCATGTCGTTTCCTCTTTCACTGACTTCCACGAAGCGGCTGGACTCCAGTTGCCTGGGCTCTTCGAACTCGTCTACCGACTCCAATCGCAGTCGTAGTTTTTGTTGCGTGTCCAATCCAAATTCGCTTGTTTGGTGTTTATTTCTGTGCAGTGTAAATTATGATACACGTAGTGTTTTACGTTTTTATGTAGTGTCACGAATCTGTGAATTTGAAATGAAAAAATAGAATATTGCCATATATGGAACGATACCTTTAACAGAATAGGCACTGGATAGGCGGAAGTTTATTTCCGTATATTTTATTTCATCTTTCCTCAGATTCCGAATATATTACTTCACGAATACACAAAATACGATATGATGACATATGAATGATACGTAGTCACCCTTTTAGAAAATGAATTTGTGATCGTAGGGTTCATAGGAAATCACATTGAATTCTTAGCACGAGAACTTCGCGGCCATTAATATTCTCCCCCAATGGACACACGGAAAATGGGAAGAATGGGAAGGGAGTGGGTCGTTCGGCACCGGGCTGTCCCTGCCTCCTGAGACAACCGTTGATGCTCCTATCTTAGTTCGTCAGAACACAGCCACCGGCACATACCCTTCTTGTCTCAAGAGTCCTCTTATCTTCTCAATGCGACCTCTAATGGAAGTTGAGCCTGGGTCTTAGAGTGTTCGTATTCGTCCCTTTCTCACCGAAAGTGGTCTGGGTTTTCTGAGGACCGCGTAGACAAGTTTTCAAACAAGCGCATCTGTCATCTTCAAGTGGAAGTCGGAACTTTTCATGTATTCCCTAGATGGCTCTCAAAACTCCACTACCGTTTAGGGTGCATGCAGTCGAAAGATATCATTGAATGGTAAATGTGAGCAATGTTTTTCTCAAACTGTTTCTTGAACCGTTATTAAATCAATTAATTTCGTTACTGAGTAGCATAGTGAAGTGCTCAACTGAAGCTTCGTATGTTCATCCCTAAGTAGACCCAGGAGTGAGCATCAAACGAGAAACTGTGCTGGTAGATTCTAATTCCTGAATTAGAATTTTTGAGGACGGTTTCATTAATTGTTTGCAGGTTTTCCTCTGATCATTTCCAGGTGGAGTGTTGATAAATACCTTTAACAATAGATCTCAGAGCGGGGGAATCTCTTCCTGTCGCTTCTCCCATTATTGGGATCGTAACTATTCCCACGGGGTCAATTCCTGAAGTTCTCGAAAGACTCCCGTCAGTACCCGCGATCGCGTACTCGGAGAAACAGATCTCGACCTTGGGAGCAAGTCAGTAGGAGACGGAAGAAGAGTGGGAAAAATGAAAGAGGGAATGAAAGGAAGAGGAAGAGGTGAAGAAAGGAAAAGGAGAGATTGATTAAAGGAAGAGGAAGATAATGAAGATAGAACTAAAGAAGGGGAGATTGAAGATAGAATGGGAGAATGAAGATAGAAAAGAAGAGTGGGAGGATGAAGATAGAAAGGAGGGAGAATGGGAGGATGGAGATGAAAGGAGGAAGAATGGGAGAATAAAGAAAGAAAGAGGAAGAGAGGAAAAAAGAGACGGAGACAGAAAGGAAAGGAGAAATATTAAACGGTGTCTTTCTCTTTATGCGCGTCGTAGTGTATTCCCGTATTGGAAGTTAACCGGTCGTCCCCGCGTAGAGCTATTAAATCGCCTAACGAGATGAGACCCACAAAATGTGGAACTGCCTCATCGTGGGGCCGGGCTGGCAGAGTCTTGGCGACAGGCACAGCGTCAAATGGGAGGAGGCAACGTCGGAAGCGCTTCCCAACAAACAATATTTAAGATTTTTTAAATCATCCATTTGGTTAACTTAATTTTTTAAGTTCTTCTCTCCTTGCGATGATTCCACATCACATTTTTGAAATCGTGTTCTTCAACTTCTTCCTCAACTCCTCCACTGCCTATTTCTTCCTCATCCTTATCTTCTCTAGGTCTTCTTTTTTCCACTTTATCGTCGTTGTATTCTTTATATTGTTTTCCTTCACCTTCTATGGCACAAATCTAAAAGCATAAACGGGTTACGAATTTCAAGTACTTTCTTCTCCTCCATTTTTCTTCGTTTATCCCTTTCTTTCTTACTTTTTGCCTCCTTCAATGATCCCATGTACTCTGGATGACTCTTTGAGGAAATTGCGACAGAAAGAGAACATTGCCGGCTTTGAATCTCGTTTCTTCTCCGAAATTCCGCTCGTTGTCTTGTTTGGCGCAACTTTGGCCTTCTTTTTATTCCCTCGCCGAAACACTCACAACGTTTATTACACGCTTTGCTGTATTTGTCTTTCTCGTACTCCGTGTTCCGTTGATAACGAGACGGTTGTAGCGTTCGCTGCTTCAAAACTGTCAGACGATTCTCTTGAGACTTTAACGAACTTCTTGACGAGCGTTGCAGAAAACCATTATTTGAGAGAGTGGCACAACAAGAAAACAGTCTTTTTGAATTCGTTCTTGTAACACTTCTTTAAATTAGAGTGATCTTTAAAGTATTGCTATGACCGATACATTATTTAATCTCAAAAGTATTTTATTGCCATTGCTAAAATGCTACTAAGAGGGAAACTGAATTTGACACATATTAAGAACCAATATATTATTTATCGATTTTTTTCTAGAAATTGTACTGAAATCTCTTTTTTCCTTATAAGCAAACACAATGCTGATATATCCGTTGATTAATATATTTTTTTCTTCTTGTTTCAGGTAAATATCACAGGAGACAAATACTTCTAGTCGAGGCTTTGGCAGCCTTTCTTAACATTTAAGCTAAAAGTTCATCCTAATCGTATTCAATATTGGCATAAATTCGAGTACTGTTCAGAAAAAGGAAATTGTCGGAAAGTCAAAAAGCAAGAGCTACTTTTAAAGTTAAGTGCAATAGTTTTTTTTTATTTTGCGAAAATAAGATAATTGCAGTAAAATTGGATGTTGTTACCTGTTTGTACTTATCTCTATACATATCATTGAATGCAATGATGCGTTAACTTAAAAGAATAATTTCATGACATATCGAATTATCTTTTTGTCCTTTGGGCATGTATCATTAGTGTTCGTAATTGCACGAATGTCAATCCTACAGTTACAGAATCAAAATGTGTCGAACCATATGCTATCGAAATAAAGAGTGAAGATAAACCTGAAAATCTTCAAACTCGTTTTCCGAAAAACGAAGAGTTTTTGATTGATGATGGTATTTTCTTCATGATCACATCATCAGACGTCTTCCGTTGCATTTGATCCAGAGACCTCTGATTTCGAGGGAGACCTTGTTATCGGTTCACACGTCATAGCCTTACAAATACAATATTTCTCCGTGTCTCGCCACCAAGTTATTTCCTCTACTGCTTCCTCTACTCCATTCACAGTGGGACGTTAGAACACAGTGGGACGATGCCTTGTGCTCGATGTTTTTACGTTTCCGATGTTCAATACTAACTGACGGTACCACTATGTGTTCAAACGAAATGAATGCAGTTTGTGCTGCCTTCATCGAGCAGACTATCCCTCGCCTGAGATGATCCTGATGTCCTAGAATTTTATTCGTCTTTCGCACGTGAAACAAATCTAATGTCTGATGTTGCTAAACTAGCTTTAAAAGATCGACGATTTTTGTGCGATATATTTTTTTACATCGATGTTTTAATTTTCAACACCGATGTTTGGCAATGTTGATGTTGTTTTTTTGTCGATGAGGCATCATTAGTGTGGAGCAGTGTGGCGTGGCGTGGCGTGGCGTGGCGTGGCGTGGCGTGGGGTGGCATGGGGTGCAAGGAGGGGCGGACCTAGCTGATCATTTGGGGGGAGGGGCATGCTCCCCTTCATCCAAGATTTCTGTTAAATAATAAACATATTTGTTATTATATTGTATATTATTATGTACTGTAGATAAGATACTACACATTATTATTGTTTAAATAATTACATAATTCGAATATAAATAAATATTTAAATCAATTTTGCCAAACAAAGGAAGGCTAACTGCTAGGCTTTTTAGGGGGGTATGGGGGGTCATAAGCCCCCCCCCCTCCTGTATCCGACAATGGGTGCGTGACGCCCGCCGCTGCCCTGGGCGGGGCGATTCGTCTTCCGTGCGCGCCGCGCCGCGGTGGTGTTTTATTGTCCGGGATGTGCGCGGTGCGGTGCGGTGCGGCGCTGTGCTGTGCGCCGCTGCTCGGTTCATTACCCTTGCGCATGCGCGCCCCGTTCGCGATGGCTCCGACGCTTCTGCGAGCGTTCGTTCCCCTTCGACTTCTCCTCCTACATTTCCTTCTCGTATTTGTCTCCTCATTCTTTTCCGTGCCCTACAACTTCTTTCCCACTTGACTTCTTTGGTTTGTTCTTTTCCTTCGTCTCTTCCGCCTTTGGTTTTCACTTGCTCAATGATCTGACGCTCGTTGGAGGTCGTGCATTCTGCATGCGTTTTTATTTTTATTGTTTTTACCTTCTTATTTTTTTGTCTTCCGTGACTATGATGGATGTTGCGCCTCGATCGTATTCCTTTCATTCTTTCAAATAATATATTCTTCATGTGTCTGTCGTTTTCTTCTATTCACCCATCGATTATCCAGTGAACACTTTCTTCCTCGTTATTTTTCTCTGCCAAGTTGTCATTACTTCAATCAACTTAGCACTTAATGATGCTGTTAGTTTCTTATTGAATGGGGAAGAATACATGTGACTACTTGTTAATCAAAACAATAAAATGTCCGTTTGAAGACGTGAGATAAATTGCCCTAAACGTATCCTATACGTATCTCTTATTTATGAAAATAATGTACCAAGTAAATCTAATTGTAAACATATCAAAGAAACATCGGGTCAGTGTTTAAACCAAAATATTTTTCGGCACATAATCACCCAATAGTATTGCAAGCATCATGGAGACAATCCGTTGCAGTAAGTTCGATGTCCCATCGTAAACAAAAATGGCAATGCACTTATGAAATAAAAGAACGAAACGTCTTTAACGTGAAATAATTTTGGGCACACATTCGTCCATTATTCTACAAACACGATGTAGTAGGCAGACCAGTTAACAGAACGCTTGGATCCCGCGCATCATCGCAAAAGAAATTACAAAACCGTAAAACGAATCCGCAATCCTTCAGGGGAAATATTATGCGGCGCATACGTTTCCCCATTGTTCCGCGAGCGCGCCGTATGCCGAGGGCCCGTTGCAGGAAGCCCTACGAGTTGGCCGGCGGGCGAGGGGGCGGCGAGCGGGGGGCACCGCGCTGCATTGTTCGCGCTGCATCCTGGCCGCGCGGCGCGGCGCTGGTGCGGCGTCGATCTGCCAGTCGCCGCCCCCGTGTGCGAGGGGTCGGCGCGGGCGCGGCGCCGCGCAGGGGTCGGTGGGTCATCCGCGGGGTCGGCGGGCGGGGGCGGGGGACGACGCCAAGGCCTCTCGCTTCGTGACGGCGATCGCATCGCCCCGCCCCGCCCACTCCCCTCCGCACCGCGCCGGCTCAGGGGTCAAGGGCTCTCGCCGCCGTTCGCGTCCTCCTCCCCCGTGTTCCTCTCCTCTTGCCATCCTCTCCGTACTCCCCTGATGCTTTCTTCTGGCGGTTGATTCCTCTCCCCGGTCGTCTTCCTCCTTTCCTCTGTCTGACTCAGCTCGCCGTTCCCTCCGTTCCCACCTCCTGCTCTTCCCCTCCTCTGCCTCTTTCGCCTGGTCGTTCCCTTTTCTCCTTTTCACTCCCTTCATCACTAAACCTCTCCCGCAGCCGTTCACCCAACTCCTTCCTCTTCTCATTCGTCTCTCCGTCTCGTCTCGACATTTCTTCTCTCTCTTCTCTGTCCTTGTCACCTCGCTCTTTCCTTCTTTTCTTCCTCTGGGCTCTTCTCCTCCTCTCCTCACTCCCCTGCCTTATTCGCCTTGCCGTTCTCTTTTCTCTCCTCTCTCCCTTTCCCTCCTACCATCACTAGGCATATCTCACATACCCCTTCCCACATGCCTTTGCTCCCTCCCTTATTCAGCTCTCCCTCTCTTGTCACCATTCCTTCTCTCCTGCCTACTTTGCCCTTCTCGCCGTGCCCTCATTTCCCCCTTGTACTCTTCTCCTCGTCTCTCCATTCCTCTGTCTTATCCTCCTCGTTGTCCCCCCCCCATACCTTCACCCTTCCCTTTCTCACACTTCCCCCCCTTGTCTCGCCGTTCCCACTTGCCTCTTCCTGTCCCCCTCCCCCTGTTCTCATCACTTGTCCATCCTAACGCCTCCTCGTATCTACCACGTCTCGTCTCGCCGTTACTCTTTCCTCCCTACTCCTCCCGACTTCCCGCCTCTCTCATTTCCCTTCACCGTTTTCCTCTCCCCTTGCGTAGCGTTGGTCGCGCCGGTGCCCGGGCCGCTCCTAGAATAATGGGCCGATCCACTTGCCCCAGAAGAATGCGTCCTCCCCCTTCCCTGTGGTGCCTGTTGTTCCTGTTGTGTGACCTTTTGTGCGGCTCGGTTACTCATGTTGGGTTACAAAGACATTCTACGTGAGATCTGGACTGTCCGGAGGACGCCGTCTCCTGGTCGTGTTGCCGAAGTTTCCGCCACCGCACGGTAGCCTGCATTTTCCAGGGGGCAACGGGGAAAATTCCCGTGCGTGAAAGTGAGACCTTCGGTAATGGACCGTCCTTTATTTGGTCATTGAAACGTGTCAAATATAGGCAGGTATGTTTAAACTTTGGTGGCATTTTCTGATAAACGTTTTACCTAGGAGTGAAAACGAAGTGTCGTGTTTCATGTTAGATTGACATTCATTAATACTCATCGGCTCTAAGACGAAACGCTTCAATTCAGCACAATAGTATTGAAAGCCCAGATTTTAATTCTCTAGAGCAATTGTTGCACAATCTGGGGAGAAAAAGTAAGCCGGCATCATCCACACCCTTACGGATCCTGCGTTTCCCAAGAAGAATTGGGTTTCATTCCATAGGTGGAAATTGCTACATTCATGAGGAGCCTATCTGAGAAGTGGATAGCAGTTAACATTGTCTTAGGTAATACAAATTATTGAAAGCTAACAACAGTATCATTGAAGAACAGTAGCGTAACCCAAGTATACAAGCGTACCCAAAAGTCGTACAGATGTGGTGCTTTTTTGTTCCATCAGTTTTTGCTGATTTTGATCTTATTTTGCATAGTTTCATTGGTGGACGTAAGTCCTAATATGTATCATTAAGTGTTATAAAACATTCAAAATAGAATATAAGTAAAATTTCATGAGAAATACGCGTTTTCGTGCCGATAAATAGAAAGTGTTAATTGTTTGTGTTGGTGACTGTACACAATTTTCACAGCGACTGAATGTATTATCACAAGAAGTTAAAAAGTCGAAAGCAACAGAAAAACTCATCTATAAAGGTCATTTAACACATCAAAAAACGTCCGTATCCTCGAGCAATTCTCTGCGAATGTTTTCTTTTCAAGATATTAATCCAACTTTCTGTGGAAATAATTGTTACGTATGAGAATTTTGTTCTAGAAAAACTTCTTGAAGCTGAAGTTGATTTGTTGCTTACCGGTTTTTTTTCTAGCCACGAGCTAACTGCCATAAAATTCTTTGTGACACGTCAATTTCATCCACCGTCATACGATATTCGAAATAATATAATCTATACGAATGTTCTCTCTTTCTGCTTTGGAAGCTTTCTATGAAATCTACTTCAAAATGTTCGACTGTTGTTTTGCACTTTGTGCATCATTGATGGCAATTGGAATCATTACGAAGCCAAGTATCTTTCCGGAAGTATTAACTTGTTTTGATGTGCTCGTTAATGATAACTTTTCCAACGATATGATGGAGGAGAGAATTCTATTGTGTGAAAGATCATGTACCACACAATATAAAAGCTATGCGATTTTTGTGAAAATATGTTAATTATTCAGCTTGTAGCTTCCTAGATTTAGAAATTTACACTGGAAAACTCACACTGACAGAATTATCTTCAAAGTTTTATTGATTCTTGCAGAATATTAGATTCGT